>PVJH01011266.1:0-69666 GCA_004026705.1 Nesogale talazaci | reverse complement strand
GATGAAGGAGAACACTTGGTATTCAGATATAATCCAAAGGTTCATTATGCCGCCAATTATTCCTGCACAGAGCTCAATTTTACCAGGAACGCGGTCCTAAATACTAAGTCTATGAAAAACAAAATGGAAGTGAGTGCTTTACTTTTAAATCATATGTCCTTTGGGTAAATAATGATATCCTTTATAATCTTTAAAAGATCAGTCTGATGATTTATTGCCTGAAATTGCCTGAAATGTCAATTTTGTTTTGTTTTTGATGTAGAAAGTGTTCTTTCTCTATAGTAAATCTAATTTCATTTCACTGATATAGAAGAGGATATTTTCTTCTAAAATCCTACATATAGGTTTATAACTTTAAGACCATTAGAGATAACAAAATTTGAAATGTTCTGACACCTATTTTAAATATTGTCTTATTTTCTATATTCCTGGGAGTTGATATGTTCTCACCTTTTCATTAAGTCAAATGTTGCAACTGTTTACAAAAAAGGAAGGGTACTAGCCAGTTGAATTTCCGATTCAACTGTGGCATCTACATATGTGAGTCCTTTGTTAGTTTTATGTATGCAGTTAGTTCATTTTATCTTTCAATTCTCTGCAAGCTAATAATACTGTCTGTATTTGGGATGGTGTCTACAACATACCATATGCCTAATGTATGTCTCATGAATGACTAGATCTATGAAAGAATGGTTACCTAGTCCCTAAAGCAATGACTTATTTCAAATCTTTCGGTAACATACTTTTGATGTTAACTCAGTTCATTATTTATAGGCAGGCTCATTGGAAGCTAACAATGTAGCGAATTTTTGTGTTGCTGTTTGGTAAAAAGTGAAAGGCTCGTCATATGCAGCATTTCTACAATTTTCCTAGAGCACAGACCACTGTGAAGTCGAATCTGGGAGGAAGGGGGAGAAGAGGTGCTGTCAATTCCCTGTGTTAGTCCTGTGTTTTAGCACCCAGCTGCTGCTGGTTCCTTTGTATATAAGCCCCTGTTTTACTTTGTCAAACAAAGAGATAAATTCTAAAACTAGATTCACTCTTCTTCACTTTTCACTTTTTCTTAAGTGAAGGATTAAAGCAAGAAATAAAAAAAAGAGTAAAATACGAGGTGCTGCATCTGGCTTACAAACCAGATATGAAGGACCAGCCACATCTTTTAGGAGAACAGAGAGTTCTTATGTAGATAAATTTCTAGCAATATTAGATGTATTCTGTGTTTCATCTTCCCGTATCAAAATTTCTTACTTGAAAATTGTGTTTCTTTAACTTAAAATATTAAGATGATAAATGTTCATCATACTTTATTAAAATTTCAATTTATTCCCAGAATGCTCATAAAGAAAAATACATGGAACTGTTTGTTGTCGCTGATTACAGCATGGTAAGTGTTCCAAAGTAAGCCCCGTTCTTCACTTATCTTTATAAAAATGTCATTGGGATTCCCACAAAGTGAAAACATTATTCTAACCAGAGTCTTATGCAGGTTTTAAAGTTCCGTTTCATGTCGCATAACAGATTTACATTCGTGACTATTGAATTTTGAGGTGGTAAACTATGTTGTGTAAAGTTCCCTTTCCCATAATGAGTATATAGAAATAACTAAGGAGCATTTTGGTTGCACTTCTTATAATATAGATTTGTTGTTTCTTTTGGTTGTCTATACTCTTTTTAATATTCATCTCCAGCACTGTAGCTCAACTGCATTGATTGTTCTTTAGTTTTCCTTATTTAAGGTCCAACTTTCACATATGTATGAAGCAATGGGACAGACTGTGGCTTGGATCAGTCCTCAGTCCATAAAGTGCCATCCTTGTTTTTCATTATGCAAAGAGGTCTTGTGTAGTAGATTTACCCAAGGCAACATGCCCCTCCATCTCTTGACTGCTGTTTTCATGTACATTGACTATGGATCCAAGTAGGACAAAATCCTTGACAACTTCAATCTTTTCTCTGTTTATCATGATGTTGCCTATTGTGGCAGTCATGTGCTTATGTTAATTTTATGATTGAAATGTAGGGGTGGAGTCTAGCCTGTTAATCTGGAGATAGCCATTGAGTAGCCAATGAGGCCTCTGTGTGGGCATGGCTTTCTCCAGAGACTCCTGGGAAATCTCATGATATTTCCCTCGTGAAGATGAGAAGCTATCTTCCCCAGTTTTGGGGAGTTAGTTTGAGAGACGATTAATCACAGACAAGACAAGCTGGCAGCATTCGAGAAGCTGGAGGAGCTGGCACAGAGATCACACAGCTTTGCCCTAATGGAGCCAGACCTCTGAAGCTGGGGTAGCCAGATGGAGACCTCTGCCAGCGATTAGTTGCTTCTGCTGTTGATGGACCCTGAGCCCTGGAGGCAAGGTGCCCTGCCAGCACCAGGATCTGCATTCACTGACCTGTGACTTCATGAGTTGGAAGAAGACTTTATAGACTGATTTCAGGCATATGGGTTAATATCGGACTTATGATTTTGAACTGGACTGGGCTGAGATGCTTTCTCCATGTCCCATTCCTTTTGTATATAAACTCTTTCCTTATATCGATATGTGTGTCCTTGAATTTGTCCCACTGGTCTACCCGGATTAACACACCTATGGGTCTAGTTGTGAGGATTTTTGTCTTCTTTACATTGAATTTTAATACCTAATGTAGACTGCAATCCTTGATCTTCATCAGCAAATGTTTCAAGTTTTCCTCACTTTCAGTAACCAAAATTGTATCATCTGAATATCATTGGTTGTTAATAACATTTCCTCCAATACTGATATACTGTTCATAAAGTCCAACTTCTGTATTTTTCAGCACACAGATTGAATAATATGGAGAAAAAATACAATCTTTTAAAAAAATAAGTTTATTGGGTGTTCTTACTGCTTTTTATCACAATTCATCCATCCATTGTATCAAGAATTTTTGTACAAATATTGCCATCATAATTTTCAAAATATTCTCTTTCAACTTGAGCCCTTGGTATCAGCTCCTCATTTTTCACTCCCTCCTCCATTCTCCCTTTCTCATAAACCCTTGATAAATTATAAATTATTACTCTTTTCATATCTTACATAGCTTTCTGCCTCCCTTCATCTACATTTCTGATGTTTGTCCACTGAAGAGGGGTCATTTGTCAATCATTGTGATCCATTCCCCCTTTCTCTGCCCACTTTCTCCTTCCCCTTCTGGTATCACTACACTCATTTTTGATCCTGAGAGGTTTATCTGGCCTGGATTGCCTGTGTTTCCAACTCTTATCTGAACGTGTGAACATGCTCTCATGTAGCCAGATTTGATAAAGTAGAATTGTGGTCATGATACGGGGTGAGGTGGAGGAATCATTAAAGAACTAGAGAAATGTTGTGTGTCTCAACCATCCTATAAGGCACTCTGGTTCATCTTTTCCTGTTGACCCCTCTGTAAGGGGATGTCCAATTGTCTACAGATGGGCTTTGAATGTCCACCAAGTCTTCCCTCTCATTCTCATAGATATGATTTTTTGTTCTGGATCTTTGATGCTTAGTACCTGATCCCATCAATACCTCATGATCACACAGGCTGGTGTGCTTCTTCCATGAGGACTTTGCTGCTTCTCAGCAAGATGGCCACTTGTTTATCTTCAAGTCCTTAAGCTTTCAGATGCTGTATCTTTTGACAGCCAGCCATCGTCAGCTTTCTTCACTACACTTGCTTATGTACCCTTTTTGTCTTCCACTATCATGTACTGAAGGTAAGCATCACAGAATGCTGGGTTATTAGAACAAAGTGTTCTTATACTGAGGGAGTACTTGAGTAAGGGCCCTATGTCACATTTCCTGCCTTAATACTTAACATCTAAGTATATGTACATAGATATAATTCCCTTTTGTTATATTAAAAATAAATTTGCAAATGTATATGACTATATGTAGATTTCTATAAATGTCCTTTGTCTCCTAGTTCTTTCCTCTATGCACATTTTTTCTTGATTTTAAACCGTTCAGCATTGCCTTGTTCCAGTCACACAATTGCCTCTTGATCCATGTACAGGTTCCACAGGAACACCATGAAATAATTTTGAATTTCCATATTTCTCAAGCCTATCTATAGTTTGTTATGGTCCACACAGTCAAATGCATTTGCATAGTCAATAAAACACTATGAAAAGCCTTTTATCTTTATAATATTCTCTGCTTTGAACCAAGATCCACGTGACTTTAGCAATGATATCTTTTGGTCTAAGTTCTCTTCTCCTCTGATCTGAACCTCTGGGAGCACCCTGAAAATGCATTATTAAAATGATTTTCAGGATGCAATATCAGTGACATTGTTCTATCCTTTTCCATCCTTTAAAGAGGTCTTGTGCACCAGATTTCCCCAATGCAATGATATCGTTCTATCCTTTTCTCATTCTGTTGGCTCACTTTTCTTTCAAATGGGAACAAATATGAATCTCTTGCAGTCAGTTGGCCAGGTAGTTGTCTTGCAAATTCCTCAGTATAGATGAGTGAGTGTTTCTAGTGCTTCATCTGCTTGTTGAAACATTCCAATTGATATCCCATCAAGTCATGGAATCTTGTTGTGGGTTAGTGCCTCCAGTTCAGCATTGACTTGTGTCACTTATTACCATTGGTTCTTGAATATGTGCTATCTCTTGGCAAGGGAAGGTCCACTAGTTCTGTGTAATACTCTACATATTTATTCCACATCCCTTTGAAATGTTTCTATTCAATATTTTCAATACTGAAGCTTGAAATTTTAATATTTTTTCTCTAGTTTTCTCAGTTGACAATATGCTAAAAGTATGCTATTCTTTTTTCATTTTCTCACTCCAGGTTTTTATACCTTTAATATTTAATATTTTACTTTATTATCTTAAGCTTTCCTTTGAAAATTTCTGCTCAACTCTGCTGATTTCATAATTTCTTTCATTTACTTCAGTTACTCTATGATTAAATTATGCTACAGACTTTTGACTTTGATCTTTTCTTTCTTCACTGCCTTTTAAATGACTTTTTCCTTTCTTGATGTATGATGTTCTTGGTGTATGATGCTCTTTAGGTTATCTGTCATTAATGTTCAACTAGTCAAATCTTATCTTGAGATGTTCTAGAAAGTCTGAAGGAGTGGATTCAAGGTCGCACTATGGCTCTGGTGGATTTGTTTTAATTTTCTTCATCCTGCACTTACATATGGCCTGTTCCACAGTTGGGGACTGGCTTCTATTAGCTGCTGAAACTGAGTTTTTCTGTTGTCTCTTTCTGGAGATATAGTCAGTTGGATATGTGTGTGTGTATATATATTCCATCGGGATATATATTCCAATGGGATATATACATGTATATATTCATGTAAATTTACCTTGTATGTTATTTAAAAAGGTGTTATTGATGAAGTTGTTGGTCTTGCAAAATTCTCTCATATGATCTCCAACTTTGTGTCACCAAAGCCATATATGTCCTGATTACTATGCCTTCTGCTTTGTTCCCAACTCTTTCATTACAATGCCTATAATTGCCAATGCATTTTGAGTGCACGTTTGATCAATTTCAAGTGGAATACACAGATTGACATCTTTAATTGCTTTATCATTTCCTTCAATGATTGATCCGTAAATTTGAATAATAACTTTATTAACTGGATTTCCTTGTATGAAGGTTGATATTTCCCTATCACAAACAACACTAACTTCAAGTTAGATGTTGAAATGCCCCCCTTTTTTTTTTTTTTTTTTACTATGAATGGAACCCTATTTCTCTTGAATTTGTCATTCTGGCATAGTAAACCAGACAATTATCTGATTCAAAATAGACACTACCCCTCCATTTCAGCTCACAAATTGTGTTAGTCTGGGTAGACTAGTGGAACAAATTCATAGACACACATATCAATATAAGGAAAGGGTTTATATACAAAAGGAATGTAACACTGAGAAGGCATCCCAGCCCAGTCCAGTTCAAAGTCATAAGTCCGATATTAACTCATATACTTGAAATCAGTCTATAAAGTCTCCTTCTGACTCAAAAAGTCACAGGTCAGTGGGTACAGAATCCCAGCAGGGGTCTCCACCTGGCTCCTCGCTTCCAGGGCTCAGGGTCCATCAACAGCAAAAGCAACTCATCGCTGGCAGAGGTCTCCATCTGGCCACCCCAGTTTCAGAGGTCTGGCTCCATCAGGGCAAAGCCGTGGGGTCTCTCTGCCGGCTCCTCCAGCTTCTCGAATGCTGCCAGCTCGTCTTGTCTGTGATTAAGCGTCTCTCAAACTAACTCCCAACAACTGGGGAAGATAGCTTCTCATCTTCACAAGGGAAATATTGTGAGATTTGCCAGAAGTCTCAGGAGAAAGCCATGCCCACACAGAGGCCTCATTGGCTACTCAATAGCTATCTCCAGATTAACAGGCTAGACTCCACCCCTACATTTCAATCATAAAATTAACACAAACACATGACTGCCACACAAATGCTCAGGATACTGGCCTTTATGTGGTCCGTTAAGATTTTCTTGAGTTAAAATTCTCCTAGATTTATACTTTATAACAGCTCCAATTATTACTAGATATTTACAGTGATGGCTTCTCTTTTTGAGTTAATACTCTGTACTTAGCTCCCATAAATTCTGCTTTGATGTTTTAAGGGGTTTTAAAAGAAGTTTACATGGCAAAAAATCAAAATTTGGGCAATAAATATTTAAAAAGAAACTCACAAGTGCAGACACGCTGCTAAATTCTGAGTCATAATCATGCGGGGGTTTTACATCTTAAAAGCAGAACAAGAGTAAGGTGGATTATTTCAGTCAGAACAGATCTTTTTCTGGATAGCCTTTAAATTGTATAATACCCTATGATATGCTAATAATTATATTTGAAGAAAATGTAAATAATTTTAAGCAGGAAAGTAAAGATGCTGATGCGTATACCACAGGTAACCAGTCATGAGAAAAGAACAGAACTTAAATATCTGAATCAGTGACATTTAATAAATCATACACAAAAATGCAAACCTAAGGAGGCCCAGAAACTAATACTTCATTTAGGTCAATGACTATCAATTTATCAGTGTGATTCCTGATATGAAGCATATTTCCTATAAAAAAAATGTACAGAGGATGGCAGGAAAAGAGAGATGACCAGTAACACAAAGCAGAAGTGGTTCCAGATTCCTAAGTGTGAAGTGTAGCAGAAATGAATGGGACAATAGAAATCAAGGTGACAAGGCAGGTCTTGAAAGGGAAATGGTCAATGATAGTAAATGTAGACAATGTGATCAGCAAAATGGAGAGGCGTGTCAACGGACTTGATAGCTAAGGGAGGTATTGATGGTCCTATCAAGAGGAACCCTGGTGGTATAGTGAGTCACTGGGGCCACAAACCACAGGATCAGGAGTTCTAAGCCACAACCTGCTCCGTAGGACAAAAGTGAGGCATTTTACCTCCAATTAAGATTTATCATCCAGGAAAGCCACCAGGGCAGTTCTCCCCTGTCCTGTAGGGTCACGATGGGTAGGAACTGAATTGATAGCAGGGAGAGAAGAAGGATTTTTTTTTCAAAGAATGGCAATTAAAATAAGACCTTTATAGATTGAGAGTCTAGGGATGAGTTAAAAAAAAAATGAGCTAAAACCAAGGGCATAAGTAGAAAGCAAATGTTTTGAGAATCATGGTGGCAACAAATGTAAAAATGCTCTTGACACTCAATGGATAAATGTATGGGTTGTGATAAGAGTTGTATGAGCTGCCAATCAAATGATTAAACGAAAATGTGAAACATTCTGATGCTATATATGTTTCATAGATTTAGATATTTAATAGAGAGTTATAGAATAATAACTGGAAGATACTTGCTAGATTCATGGTGAAAAAAGTTATGTGAGTAGGCCAACTAGTTGCATTTATTTAAAGATACCTTTTAATATCATGTAGTATATTTTGCTAAGTCTAAAAATTTAATGCTGAGAACAAGTTTCTGATAGTATACAAAGGAATCAGGTTGAGAAAAGAGAAACAGGCTAAGTTGGCATGAGCATTCTTGTAAGAGAGAAAGGAAAGCCTTGAGTTGAGGACCTTCTCCATCACATCCCCAGTTGTTTTCTTGAAAGTGTCCTAATTTTTGACCTTCACAAAAACAGGAAGACTGATTGAGTTGTTCCTTTCAATATATTGGGTGGTGAGGAACATTACATTTTTTGATCATCAAAGTTACAAAAACAGACTAGAAGGAACACTTGTCAATTGGCTTAATAAATGTAATGTAAAAGATGATAAAACAAGGTTAGAAACAAATAGGTGTTACTTTTTCTTTAGGAACTGCTTGTTATATGCAGGTCTTTTTTAATTTCTCCAACATTAAGTTAACAAGAACACTTCTTTATGCATATGGAATGTTGCTTTCTTTTGAAATACCTCATAATAGATTGAATATTTGCTTGAACTTCTATTCAATTTCTATTTTTAATGAATTTCTATCTGATGTTTTTATCTCCAGTATCACAGAAATAATCATCCTCATGATAAACTAAGGAACCGGATTCTGGGAATGGTCAACTTTGTCAATATGGTAAGCTCTCAGTCATCTGGAAACTTGCTAAAATAAGTGGAAAGTAAAATATAAATGTAAGTGGAAAGATAGATATCTGCTGGATTTTTTTATCTGCTGGATTTTTGTAGCAGCACTGATACTAAAACATCTCAAACAATAAAATTTGCCAGAGACTAATTAGCAAAAATATATTTAATATAATATAATAATATATTTAAATATTCATAGCAATAAATGAGCCTCTGAGATTTGGGGTTTCATAAGTTAATGCTGTTAATATTTAAATAAGTAGAAAGAGTGGTCTCTCATCATGCAGTTATTTTTAGAATATATAAATATTTCCCAGTCATCTACAAAATAAGGCATTAAGTCACTTCTCTACAGTGTCCCATAACAGAATTTTTTTCAGCTATATTTTATTGCTCATGATATTGTGTAGAATTAAAAATATACCTTTCAGTAATATGTTTAATATGTCTAATTCATAATACACAGTACCAATTTTTAAAAAGCGACATTGTGAATCAGACACATCTTTTTTATGCTGACTCCAAGGACACACTGGTCTCATTAGTAGGATAAAGAAGCATGTAGATAAAAATGCTGTAAGTCAGGATGCCTCTAAGCTTGTAGTTATCCATTTCCTAGTTGAAGAATAGATGCTTCTATATTTTTTACTGATAAAACTACTATAAACATCTAAAACATTGTGAAAAGTGTAAACATCTAAAGTATTGTACACAAAACTGCTTTGCATATTTGTGCAAATGTATGTACAAATAAAATGCATTTCAACCAAGGCAATGAGGTCGCGTCATGTGGTAAGTTACTTCATTCTCACAAATTTTGATAAGTTTTCTCTTTTAGTTTAATTGTAAATATGTATGTTGTCTCTATGGTTTTCTCTTTGATTCAGTTATGATATATAAATATGTCAACTAACTTGGAAATATTTGGGGATTTTAAAGTATATCTTTTTTATTTATTTTTAATATTGGTTCTATTAAATTTAGATATATAATTTTCTCTTTCCAGTTACATCAAAGATTTTAGATTTACCTTATAGCCCAGAATCCATTCTATCATGATGAATGTCCACGTGTGCTTGGAAAAATCAGGGTTGATTATATTTTTTTACAAATATCAATTGCATCAAACTGTTTGATAGTTATTATAAGGCCTTCTATATTATTACTGACTGGTTACTTGTTCTTGCAATTATTGGGAGAAGAATATAGACATCTTCCATTATAATTGTTGGTTTGCCAATTTCTCCTGTTATAGATTTTTGGGTTTGCTTTATATAATTTGAAAGTCTGTGGTTAGATAAAAATGCATTTATGTGTGATATGCCCTCTTCATGAGCTGGGACTTATCATTGTGTAATTTTTTTCCTTACATCTGGAAATACTCATTGTTCTAAAGTCTGCCTTATCTGATATTACTACAAACCCTTCAGTCTTCATTCAATAAGTATTTGCATAAAATCTTTTACTAACACATTTGCTTTTAACTTAACTATCTCTTTAGATTTAAAGCAAGTTTCTTATAGGCAACATGTCTTTTTACTTTGTCCAATCTATTAATCTGTCTGTTAGTTGATATATTTAGACTATTCACATTTAATATATTTAATGATAGGGTTGGATTAAAATCTCTCATTTTACCTATTGTTTACTACTTATCCCATCATTGATTTGTTTCTTTTACCCAAGTTTTCTGTCCGATCTAGCATCAACTGAATGGTTATTATGATCCATCTTCATTCCAGTATTGAAATTTTACTTATTTCTCTTTTTCATTATAAAATCTTGTCTACATTCAGTAAAATATGTCACTGCATACAAACTTAAAGAAATTGATTATGCATCAATATTTTCCATCCATCTTAAGGCTAATGTCATAGCCATGCTTTTAAATAAGCTTTACTGTTTAGGACACTTTCATATTTATAATATATGAATGGAGTTCCAAAAGTTTGTGAAAAAAATGATACTGAAAATTGATGGAATTTTTGTACAAACTTTTGCCATTTTTACATATTTATAAATTGAGAAAACAGCTAAGATGTTTATTACCTACTTCACATTTAACTTGGACTACTTTTAATATCTTACAGTTGTATATTAATTTTTCACTGATAACACAATATTTATTTGTTATTGCTATTTTTTCTTTATTCACATAACCTTATCTTTTACTTAATACCTGCTTATGAATCAGTACACTACCCACTAAAGTAACGTCGTTGGTATTTAAAGTGCCAGCAGGGTCACCCCAAAGGAACAAAAGGAACAGGTTTCAGGAGAGCTTGCACACTTTGAACACTTTGAACAGATTATACAGAACAAATTGGCAGCTTTCTTGGAGGATGTAGCAACTGAAAACCTCATGTAAGCCAGGGAAATACATTTTTGTTGGAAATATTCTAACACTTGCAGCAATTCATTGACCAGGCTGAGTTTATCAAAGGACACGGAACTGGGGATATTATTGTTAATGTTAGAGGGAACTTGGCTCAAAGCAGAGTATACAAGATGTTTACTTGAGTTTTGCTGACTATACCAAGGCATTAAACTGTGTGGACCATAAGAAGCTATGGATAATCTGGAGAAGAATAAGAATTCCAGAACCCTTCATTGTGCCCCTATGTCATTTGTGCCTTGACCAAAAGGCATACATTCAAACACAAGGGAAGGTTGCATGGTTTAAAACCAGGGTGTGTGACAGGGTTGTATGATCTCACCCTACTTATTCAATCTGTATGCGGAGACAGTAATCAGAAAAATAGCTTATATGGAGAGGAATTTGGCATCAGGATGGAAGGAAGATTACTAACAACCTATGATGTGCAGATGACACAGGCTCTTTGATAAAAATGAAGAGAACTTACAGCACCAACTACTGAAGATCACTGATTTCAGCCTTCTTTAAGGATTACAACCCAAATGAAAAGAGGAACAAAGTCTTCACCACTCGACCGATTGATAATATACTAATAAATGGAGAAAGGATTAAAGTTGTAAAGACCTTTGTCTTTTTGGGATCCACAATCATGGAAGCAGAAGTCGTGAGATCAAATGACGCATGGCATTGGGTAAATCTGCTGCACAAGATCCCTTTCGTGTGTTGAAGAACAAGGATGGTGCTTTGGGGACTAGAGTGCACCTGGCCAAAATGATGGCATCTCCATGGCCTCATCTGCATATGAAAATTGGACATTGAATAAGGAAGATCAGTGAATCAGTGTGATAGAATTGTTGTGCTGGCAAAGAGCATTAAAGTACTAGGGTCTGTTAAAAGTACAAACAAATCTTTCCTGGAAGAAGTATGGCTAGAATGTTCCTTAGAGTTAAGGATGGTGAGACCTTATCTTACATATTTTGTACCTAAGACCTCAAGTCTTGATAAAGTGGTGAGACAGGAAAAAAGAGGAAGGCCCTCAAAGAGGTGGATTGAGACAGTGACTGCTATAATAGGTACAATTGTGAGGATGACACGGCTGAGCATTGTTTTGATCCATTTTACATAGAATGACTATGGTTGAAACTGAATAAATGGCAACTAACAAGAGCAAGAAGATCATCTGAAGATACTCGTGAAAAAGCAAGACACTGGGAGTGGAATGCTTATCGGACCAAAAGATCGGAAGTGCTCTGTATTCTAAAACAAAGATGCCAACCCAAAAGAAATGGGAAGTTATTGAATAGTATCATTAATATCACAGACAAGTAACATGTTGCTGAAGATAAATTTTAAAAAAATGGTTGCAATAGTACATTGACAGGGAGCTACCAGAAATTCAAGCAAAGTTCAGAAGTTTGATGTGGAATGAGACATATTGTTGCCAATGTGAGATGGAACTGGCTAAGATCAGAAAAGACCCGTGATGTCCTCCTGCATTTCTTGATTATTCCAAGAAATCGAACTCTTTAGATAATAGCAAGCTGTGGATAATATTATAAAGGCTAGACATTCCAAAACTATTAATTATACTCATAGAGAACTTGCACACAGATGAAGAAGCAGTCTTTCACTAAAATGGGGGGTTTATTGCATGGTTTAAAATCAGAAATGGTACACACTGGGACTGTATCTTTTCATCATACTTGATCAAGTTGTATGCCAAAATTATGATCTGAGAACTACATTATGTGGAGAAGAATGTAGTACCAGGATTGGCTCCTTCACTCAGAATTATGTTCTCATTAACACAATGCAGATGGCATAACTATTATCACTGAACGTGAAGGTTTGAGCACTTGTTAATGAAAATCAAAGGCCTTTAATATGCATCACAAAATCATGTAAAGATAATTACTCATAACTAGACCCATAAACAACATCATGATAAACAGAAAATAGATCACAATTGACACTGAAAATGTCGATATTACCCCAAAAGTGTTTTATAAATTCAAAGCAATTCTGAACTATATCCTATTGCCATGCTGCAAATAAATGAGAAAAATAGTCTGGAAAAATGATCCATGGTAATCGAAAGAGCTGATGTTGGTACAATGACAGATGTAAAGACCAATAGATTGGAGTTGAGAACCCAGAAAAACAACTGAGTTTCTATAGACATCTAATAGTTTATAAAAGACCAAAACACATTAAATGAGGAAGAGATAGGCTTCTTAACAAAGGGTGTTGGAAAAACGGATCTTTATCTGCAAAAGAACCCATACTTCACACCATGAACAAAAATAAATTCAAGATAAATAAAGATCTAAATCAAAATCATGCAATTATAGAGACTATCAATGGGATAATAAGGAGAAATTTAAGAATTGATGCAAGGCATCAGCACACAGCAATCTTAATGAAAAATATCCACCCCATGGAAGACAGAACAAAGATCTGGGATATACTAAAATATATCACATCATTTATGCAAATCAAAAGACTTCAATAAGAGAGTCAAGAGCCCACAGATTGAGAAAAAAAAAATTCAGCAACTATATGTTAGATAAAGGGCTAATCTCTAAAATCTGCAGCAGCAGATTAGAATAACTTAATAGAAAAATACAAATAGTTAAGTCAAAAAATGGGCAGAAGACATGAACAGATGCTTCACCAAAGAGAGCATCCAGTACACCAATAAGCATACAAAGATGTATTTGAGATTATTAGCAATAAGAGAAACACATTAAAACAACAATGAGCAATCAATTCATATAGATATTCTTAGTAAAATTCAATAAAATAGAACATAATAAATTCTGGAGAGGATGCGGAGAGAGGAATATTTTTACATTACATTAAATTGTAGAATTAATTGTACAACCACTATGGAAATCACTATGGCACTTCCTTAAACAAATATGCATTATTATTCCGCAATGTCTTTGCTGGGTATATGCTCTAAAGAAATAAAGAATGCAACAAAAACAAACATAAGCACACCTATATTTATTGCTGGAATTTCCCTAATTGCAAAAGTATGGGAAAAAACAAAACACCCAATTCTATAGGAAAGGATAAGCAAGCGCTGGTACATTCGCACTATGCATTATTATGCATCCATCAAAAACAAGGACAACTTTCTTAAACAACAAAAAGTACAGACAAAGCTAGAAACATTATGCTTAGCAAGTTACATTAATCTTACAAGAATAAATAGTTAATAACACCAATGCTTTAAGGAAGCAGGTTTAACAGTATAGTATTGATTAGCTCTTTTCTTGAGATGGGCTGTGTCAATATATATAGTATGTTTCTTTTAAAACAAATAATACCTCCAAATTCCACAGCCAACTCCACTCCACCAAACCTACATAGTGCTCCGAGTGGCTATAAAAAAAGAAGAGGAAAAGTAACAATGAAATTGACTGAAGCAAAAGTAATTATATGTGGAAATGGCATACTTCTCTTAAGTCGTTAATATATAAAATTGTATCAATGCCATTAAAAATTTAACAATGTAGTGTGTTTTGTTATCTACAGAATGTGTAGCACCAATTTTAAATTCCTTTAGCATTATCTCTCCCCAATGCCTTCCACTGAGTCAATTCCAACTCATATCAACTCTATCTATATATGGTTTCTGCGACAGGAAATCTTTATAGGAGTGACAGCTTCATTTTTCTCTATTAGTGTTGTGATATTGTAAGTCACATAATTTTTGTTTGTTTGTTGTTTTTTGCGGCATCACTGTCCTGGTGGGCATAGGAAACCCGGCCTCGCTCTTGGAGAGCTGCTGCTGGATTTGAACCGTCAGCTCTGTGGGCCGCAATCCTGCAGACAACCACTATGCCACCAGGGCTCAGCCCTAGTCACATAATTTATCACGAATTCTTTCCCCCAACTTATCTTGTAGTTATACACACACACACGAAAGGGACCCTAAAAAAATCCCTGGATTTGTTCCAAAGTTATGTATTTAATTTTTTTAACCAAATAACCTTATCTTCAAAGCACACAAAGTATACGTTAAGTGTACTACCCCTTACACTTAATACATTTGTCAAATCTGCTATTCCATTATTGGAAACATTTTTCAGACTCATTCTTTTTGAAAGGCTTACAACACTTCCCTCAATTTTTTTCTTCACCTTTCATGATCAAATAGCTGTCCTTTCATGTCCCTCTGCATTCAAAGAAACAAAAAGAAGTCTCACAAAATGAGGTCATGTGAGTAAGGTGTGTGGGGCAAGAGAGGAATGCTGCTTTTTGCCCCAAACTGGCAAAATAAGGTGGTTGAGTTATCAGGTGCATTGTCATCATGGCAAAAACAATCCCTCATCTGTCACAAACCAGGCCTTTATTGTTGCAAACTGTTGCACAATATTTTCAGAACCTTTAGATAGAAAGATTGATTAATAGTCTGACCTGATGGAACAAACTTTAGATGCATTTCAAGTTGATATTTTTATCCACTGGGGAAGTTAACAAATGTCCAGAATGAGGGTTGTCATTAATCGGCATTTTACCTGTTTTGAAATGAAAAAACACTCATACACTTGAGTTTTTCCCATAGTGCTGTCCTTGTAAACTTTATTCCACATCGCAACAGTTTCTGTTATGGTTTTCCTGAGCAGGAAACAACATTTCACAGCTGAATGCTATTATCTTAAATCGACCATCACAACGTACAATGTTTGAGTAAAAGTGCTTTTATAGGAAATTCACTGTGACCAAAGAGAACCTTCCCAGTGGGTTGCTTACTGCTCGCCCAGCAGGAAAAATGTGTATGTACTACAAAAGGTGCCCTTTTCCCAGAACAATTTAAGTTTTTTAAAAAAATTATATATATATATACAGCTATATAACTGATAGACTGCTATAAATGTAAAATCAACATACAATTATGTCCCTTGTCTCAAAAATCTCCGAATAATTGATAAATTCCATCACCTTTGGTCTTGGCACTAAAGTACGTGTATCTATCAACTAGAAGCAGATGGGAAGAATGAAAAGTTTATGGACTATAACTATTTCTGCCTATTTTAAATAAGCCCCATGGATACTTCTTAGACACTACGGTAGTTCTAAAACTCAAATATGGAGAACAAATATGGCAGAGAGACTGAACTCAATGCATGACTCAAAGTAGACAAAGGAATTTAAAAAATAAAATTGGAAAGCATTCTATTTTGTCTCCTGTTGAGAAAGTCACATTATTATTATTAATGTGTTTCTTATAGACCCATCCCAGCGTAGTGCCTGCAAGGTTTATCATAGCTCATGAGAATTACTTTTGCTTTTTTGTTGGACATAGCTATTCACTGAGTCTTCTGAATGCTTCTTTCTGAATTCTGCATCATTACAACTTTAATAAAATGAGGCCTACACTTTTAACTACATTTATTTTTTATGTTTAATGTAAAAAGTATATATAGCCATGATATTGACTGTATGGAAATGTATTGTCTCTTTAAACAGATTTACAAAACATTGAATCTTTATGTGACATTGGTTGGATTTGAAGTATGGACAAATGAAGATAAATTCAAAGTAGATGCAAACATAGAGACTACTTTATTAAGTTTTTCATCTTGGCAAGAAACAGTCCTTAAAAAGAGACAGACATATGATCATGTTGTGTTGCTTAGGTATGTGTCTGCCCCATTTTCCTGCACCTGTCACTGTGAATTCATTTTATAAAAATCAAAATAAATTCCCCCAAATATACTTAAGGAAATTAATTAATTTAATGAAATTTTTGAGTCGGCTCTGGGAACAAAATGTTGTATCTAACTCTAAAAATAACTATAAATGCACTATTTGTTAATCCTTCTAATACTGATTAACACTAGAAAGGAAAAATCTGATACAGATTGGAAAATCCATTTCAGAATGGAAATTATAATTAGGTAAGCAAAGCAATTTTAGAATCTGTTTTCATTTATACAAATCCAGTACTGACACTTTCACTCTCCAATGCCATTTCAGGCCCTGATGTCCTCAAACACCTCCCTCTCTGGTCATACCTTGCTCCTTCAAATGAACTTCACAATGACTATGGGTTTAAAAACACTTTCTCTATTATCAAAGGATACGTATAACTAGTCTGATATTGTAAACTCTACCACAGCTCCCCTCCTTCCAGTAACAGTCCTCGATTTATCTGAACTAATAGATTATGAATTAGTAAAGAGGGAGGCATTTTAATCATTTTTATCTGCTCTTCAACAATGTGGTCCAATATAGGTCCATGAAGAAATGATCAATAATTATGTATCTGGTTTATTTGGGCAGTATTTCTGTTCCTTCAAGGCATCTTCAATTGAGGAACTTATTTGAACAAAGGAGACTTTTTAGAAGTTCTCTCAGACTAGCTCCCAGTTTATATTCTTCTGCAGCAGCAGCAACAAGTTTCTCCTAATGACGGGACAAACGTTTTTCACATTTTTATATCTAGATGCCAATTTTCCGTTTGAACCCTGAACTACAGATGTCTTGTAGGTCTACACCTGAAGGTCAGATCTTCCTTTCTGGCAAGAGGATGAGATGGAACCATACTCCTAGAGTAATGCCATTCCTCCATTGGACTTTTGGGACAGTACATGGCACGTATCTGCAGAGTAGACATTTGAACTTGGCTTGGACTTGGGTATTCATACATCCCAAACCCCAATCCAAAACTGCAGCCAATGGAATGATTCTGACTCACAGTGACCTCTCGCATGACCTAAAATCATGAGGGATAAGAAGTTAGTTAGCTTTTACTATAAAATGTATGTATCTGGGTAAAGATAGCCTCTTAATCTCCTTTTGTGGGTATTTAAAAATAGCAAATAGAGCCAGACATACTTAAAGTGGATCTAAAATGTGTTTATTGTCATAGACTTATCCTGGGCAGTGAGCAATAGCATTTCATACAAACAGGATATCTGCAATGAGGGAAGTAGAAGAGAGGCACTGCTAAAATTCCATCTGAATATTTCAAACTTGTGCTGGGTTTCTTATAAGCTTTTCTTTTTACAATGACGTAGATTTTCAAAGGGGTGAGAGAGTATCGTGATGTTTCCATCATGTCATTACTGTTTCGAAGTGACCATGAGAGAACTCAGCTCACCTCTCTGCTGTTGTTTCAACTCTGTAATTGATCTTCTCCCCAAATCTCCACAGTACAGAAGAGCAGAACTCTAAATTTCTCTAAAATGCACAAACAGTGAGACTTAAAAGAGCAGAGTCAGGGACCTCTTAACAGTAAACAAAGAAATCAAACATATAACTTTGATTGAAAAACCACAATAATTACAACTAAATCTTAAAGAGAACATTTATCCAAAAACACTTCTTATATTTGAGTCTGTCCTGCAACAGTTGTGATAATCTCTCTTTAGAGTTACCCAACTCTGAAAACAAAGCCAATTTGACTCATCTGTTTTTTGATTTAGATAATCATGAAATCATCCTATTTTTGATAGACAGCTCTTTTAAATAATTTTAGTTATAAAATCTTCTGAGTTTCCAGCATTGGTTAATTAAAAAAATCAGCAGCACCTAATTAGAGGTAATGTTGATATCAAACATACAAAGGACTAACTTATTTATTTGTGGGCGCATTTGTTTATTTAGTCTTTTGAAAAGTTAGAGTAACCTATTGCATGCAATGTGCAATTACTGCTAACCTAAAGGTGGGCACTTGGAACTCGGGCACAGGTTCCACAAAAGACAGCCAAGTCCCTAAAGCCTCCTGTCAGGGAAATGCGATGGGACAGCTCTCCTCTGGACCCTCTGGGGTTAACTTTAGTGAGAATCATCTGGAGAGCAGTGGGTGGATTAAAAAGCCAGTGTGGAGGTCATTCACGATTTCCTTTCCCGTGGAACATTTATTTACATCTTTTCAAATAATTAATGCAGGGATGAGAACAAGGTAGACTAAAGTCAAGTAAAATGAGAGACAACAAGTTATATATTTTTTTAAAAAAATCATTTTTACCATTTGAGCCTAGAATTGCATGAGGTATACTGGTGTCTGTAATATCCCACTGGTTTAGAAATGAACTTTAAAAATCAACCTCAATTCCAGGACTTCAGGAATAAGAAAAATAAACCTGCATAATAACCCACTTAATAAGCAAGGGTATTGTGGTGGTTCGCAATAATTCAAGGACTATGTTAATTAAGCTACTGCCTTTGGTTGAACAGTGAATTTGCATCTTGTTTACAGTGGGAAGTGGCTCTACACACATGCTCAAGGAACTTCTTATCCAAGGGGCATGTGCCTGCCCTCTTATTCTTCCAGTGTTGTTAAGGTAGGCTATGTTTTATTTATTTTATATTATTGCCTCAGAGAGATTGAATTAAATATCTGTAATCCTCAATGTCTGATTAAAGGTGGAGGGGTATGCAAACTTTATATAAGATAGTCCTACAAATATGTTTCATAGGGAGACTGTCATATTCCCTTTATCAAATTGGAATAGAAATGTTAAATAGAAACTATCAATTAGCATCGGAGGCAAATCACTGTGTTTCAGAGTTTTTAAAGAATATCTTATCCTGGTCAACAAGAAAAGATTAAGAAGGCTCTTTGCACATTAAATAATGGTTATTTATAACTACTTATTCTGCACACCACTTGATGGCTGATTTAGCAAAAGAGAATGACTGTTCTCATACTGGTAGAAAACACATAAACAACTTAATATATCAAATCATGACAGCCTTGAATCTAATTTTCAGAAACCATTAGACCAACAAATTGGCAATCCCACTTGTTTATCTGATCTTTACCAAATCACTAAGCTTCTAGCAAAGGCTCTCCAGCTAACTACATGGTCTTCTTAAAAACTTTATTGTTTGACCTAATTTCATTTATTGCCTTTAGTGCCCAGCCCAGTAGTGTTCACATTGCACACTTAATAACTAGAACTTGTTGCAGTGACTATGGGATATGTTGATTAATTTTATTCCCATGTATATGCCTACTAGAGTATATGTTGCTTATTTTTAGTCCCTTGTCTATGCCTACTAGAGTTAAAATGGTCGGGATAATATAAGTCCAGGGCACATGGGGGTTGATTTTCATCTTCATATTAATGAGATAAAAATACTAAATCAGAGTGTCTTATCTTTACACCTGCCTAACAGCTAGCTAATTTGACTCTGGGAATTAAAAACATCATTAAAATGGAGATTAAAGAATGTGGTAGAAATATAGTTTAGGGTAACAATCAACTCTGTCTTGGAATCTAAATATCCCTTTCATATTTTCCCCATAATGTAAACCCTTTCCAAATGATTGTTTAACATTATTGCACACTGCGACACTAAACTGAACTCTGCAGCTGGAATGTGTTTATGTTCTACCTGTTTAATAGCAGGTGTAGAGTATTTAGCCAATTACTCTTATTCTGTATGATAGAACTAATAATTGTTGCAAGGCTATTTATACAGACTCTGCATAAATACACTAATTGCTATAAATCACGCTCTGAAATAGAATTTCAAAATGTTGCATGAAAGTCCCTTACATATCCTTTGTCGTCCTGAGGCATAAGGAGGAGACGTGACTGAGCTAAGAGAGAGCAGATGAGTTAACCACTAGCTCAGCACATGTGTGCTTCAGTGTGCTGTCCTGTGTGTGCTTCAGTGTGCTGTCCTGTGGAAGCTCCTCATGCACTACTGTCTTGTGTTAGGATCTCCTCCCTGATTTGAACATAGTTGCAAATAGGATGGCCCATCAACTGGGGCATAGCCTGGGCATGCAGCATGATGAGTTCCCGTGCACATGCAACTCTGGGAAATGTGTGATGGATAACAGTGGAAGGTAAGGCTGCATCACTACAGAGAATATTTTTAAAATTTTGGGAGGGGTGATTTTTGAGTAGAATTTCATACTGTGGTAATAGGCTACTATTCAGTGAAAGATACATTATAAAACCAGGATTGACAAAGAGTTTTCTTTATAGGACTGCCTCTCAACTGTCATAGTCTCCAGTGATGATATGGTAAAAGAAATTCTAAAGCTCCATCTGAGAATTTTGGAAAAGTGCACAATGACAAATTACTGTTATTCATACCAGGACATATGAAAGAGACTTACACTCCCTGATTTGCTCATCTGTCATATAGCCTCTTACATTTTAATTTTTCCAAGTGTTTCTCAAAAGGTCATCACAGCAAGGTCCTTGTTATCCAATTGACCCAACTTTTCAATCCTGTCAATGCACACATCCAAGCATGTTCCATTGCCTTTTGGTTGATTATTTCTTCTTAGCAATTACTCCTTCTACATATTGTATATATATTTTTTATTTGTCTTGATTCACGAGGCCAGAGATTTGTGGGTTTTATTTACTATTATATTGCTACTGTCTGCAAACGTCCCAGGAATTAGTTATCATTAATTGCCATAGAATTTGCCACAGACTCATGGTGACCCCATGCACAATAAAGCAGAAAGATTGGACATGCCATCCTCTTTACTGATTGCGGATGTTACCCCTCCGATCCATGTAGTTTTCACCAACTACTTTTTAAGAAGCAGATCATTAGATCTTATATCCTGCTCCATCTTAGTCACTGAAACAGTTCAGCATTATAGCGTCACATCCACTCATCACCAGCAGGTTGATTCTGCTTGGTAGTAACCCAATAAACAAGAGTAGATGTGATCCAAAGTGTTTTCAAGAGTGTCCCTTATATGTTCACATCATTTTCCTATGAAGTTATTTGTGAACTCAAACCACTGATCTCTCAGCTAATAGCTGAGTGCTTCACCCTGTGCCACCAGGACTCTCGCCACATACAAGCTACTACCATCAGATAGATGTTGGCCATACAAGAGTTGCATTGGCCAAAATCAACACCCAGTCTCCTGCATTTTAGAAAAATTCAATCATCCACTGCCCCCTTGGTACATTACAGATACTCCGTAGTACTTACAGAATGAATCAATGTCCAGAATTCCCAGAATCTACTGTAAGCATTTTGTAGTTCAGCACTAAGTCTTACACATCTTCATAGTGGATTTCCTAACATTTAGAAAGTGTCTATTGATGATAACAGGTATTTCAATATCACAACAAATGTGACAAAGTAGGAAAATCATCCAACCAAGTGACTGAAACAAAGTGGGGAATCCATACCTCATAACTAGTTTTACATTATCTGCATAATTAATATTGTATTTTCAGTGATGCCACCATCACAAGCTAAAGTAATCAGGTCTCTATGTCATATGTTTCCAGCCATTGTGTTGATATAATGTCAAACTGAAGAATGATAGGAGAGGTGTAAAATTTTCAGTTTCACATTCGTGAGATATTTAAGATATCATTAAATAAATAATTTTATTCAACAAATAGTTTGAGAGGGCAAATCTGCACCAAATCAATAAGTAGTGCCTTATAAAAAGAAGTTGAACTGCCTACAGTTGTTGACTTGAAAACCCCATAAACTTGTCAGGATAATAAAGATAAGGAAATTATTGAAAGAGAGACAAATGTTGATACAGAGCAGCAAATATTGAAATATTGAAATAGCATGTTGGCTATAGAGAAGAGACTTTTTATAACAAAGAAACAAGTTACTTAATGTCTTCCAAGTAAGACAAAGGGCTTTGGGGGTTTATCATTTGTAAAAGCTACTTCTAAACTCTTCGCTACTGTTTTACTGGCATGCATTACTCTTATTAATGTTTATTTTTAATCCATCTTATCTGTAGCATCCCTGCATTAAAATTTAGTAAGTGCAGCAAAAACCAATACCTGACATACCTGAAAGATTATAAACCACCTTGCCTGAGAGATGTTGTATTTTCTGATAAATTCACTGATTTTCCATATTGTGGAAACAAGAAGTTGGATGAAGGAGAAGAGTGTGATTGTGGCTCTGTTCAGGTACTTTTAAATAGTGTTGTGGTTAAATTAGAAAATGTATTCTCAGCTGGAACCCAACAGTGATATAGGCATTAATCTGTCATACTTTTCCTGATAAAGCCTCAAAAACAGCATGTTTTGTTTTCATTTGGAAACAAGCTGTCGGTGTAACTTCATTGCAAGGATTTTTGCTAGGTTATCAATAATCACATATGATGATCTTGCTGCAGATCAGCAGCAGCTCATTTTCTCCGTGCACATCTTAACTAGTTCTTCTCCTGAGAAAGACCATAGAGGTCCTAAAGTCTAATCTCTCATGCCCAGTAGAAATTTGCTCTACAGAACCTCTCATAGTTAGTTATTTGTGTTTTAACTCAGAGGCTCGAATTCTAGTTTATATCATACTAGTACAGTTCAAGTTATTAAACTCCTCCTTAGAGCAGAAACCTTTTCACCTGTCACCCATTTGTCGGAGTCTTGCTTTCTGGAACATGTAGACTAAGTCTTTGTAGGAAAACGTAAAGTAATCCTTAATCCTTAATTTGCATTGAAACTTTATGTGAAATATAAGGAAACACTCTTGGTCCTCACAATTTTTCTTACACTTGAGTCCATTGGTGAAGCCACTCCATTGGGAGGAACCTTCCTCTTCATCACTCCCACTCTACCCACTGTGATTTCCTTCTGCAGAAACGGGTTGCTCCTGACAACATGTACAAAGTACATAGGACCACATCTCGCTGTCCTTGACGCTAAATGAGCACCCTGGCCATACTTTTCCCGACACAGACTTGTTAGCCCTTTTGACAATCCCTGGAGCTTTCACTGGGGTTCTTTCAAAGCACTGTTCATGGGGCTTTAGCAGCACCACAATTCAATTGTGTTGATTCTTCTTCTGTCTTCTGTAGTCAATGTTCAACTTTCACATGCATATGATTTGATTGAAAATACAATGGTTTGGCTCCACATCACTTAGTCCTCAGAGTAGCATCCTTGAGAGTCAATGCTCTAAAAAGGTTTCATGCAGCAGATTTACCCAGTGCAATGTTTCTTTCGATCTCTTGATTGCCGTTTTCATGAGCATTGATTATGCATCTGAGCATGATGAAGTCCTTGCTAAGTTCAACCTTTCTTCACTTGTCATGATCATACCTGGTTGTGAGGATTTTGGTTTTCTTTACATTGAGCTGTAATCCACCTGAAGGCTGCAATTCTTGAACTTCATCAACAAGTGCTTCGAGCCCTTCTCATTTTCACCAAACAAGCTTCTGTCACCTGCATATTACAGCTTTCCAATAAGCCTTCTTCCAATCCTGATGCCACATTCTTCTTCATATAATCCAGCTTCTCTGATTATTTGCTTGGCATACAGATTGAATAAGTATGGGGAGCGGATACAACCCAAACACAACCTCTCCTAATTTTCCTTGTTCTGTTCTGCAATTACCTCTTGGTCCATGTGAAAGCTCGGCATTGTGCCAATAAAGTATTCTGGAATTCCAGTTCTTCTCAAAGATATCCATAGCTTGTTTTGATCCATATGGCCAAATGCCTTGGCATAGCTAATAAAGCACAAATATCTTTCTGGTATTCACTGCTTTGAGCCGATCGATCTAAATCAGCTCTGATTCCTCATGTCAGCAGTCTCTTCTGAACCCAGCCTGAAACTTTGGAAGCTCTCCGTCAATGTACTGCTTCAGTAGTTGTTGGATGATCTTCTGCAAAATTTTACTTGCTTATGCTATAGTAAATGTGCTAATAACCACTTCTCAGAATTTAAATACCGAGGTGCTCTGATGGCTTAGTGGTTGCATGTTGGGCTGTGATCTACACAGTGAGCAGTTCTAAACCACTGGCAGCTCCTTGGAAGAGAGACTGGGCTTTCTACTCCTATAGATGATTATAGTCTCAGAAACCCACAAGTGTTCAATGTAGGACTCATTATTGTGAATGATGTAATGAGTTGACAGTTTCTGAATAGTCACAGGGAGAGGCTAAAAAGTAGACTCTGATTCAGTAAGCCTGTGATAGGTCTGGAATTAGGTAACCCTATCAGGTTCAAGTGTATGCTGGTGCTACTAATCTGAGAACCATCTTGGTAGTATATGCCCCAAAAGAGATCCAAAAGAGATCTGATAGGATGGCGATTAATCACAATCTATGAGGTGACTTGAGAATTTATTTGCGGAATAAGGCCTATTTAAAGTTTCCAACATATGGGCTGCCACCGTCTGAATGGCTCATGTGAAAGAATTCTGAATTGGTAAGTATTGTTTTCATAAGAATATAAACATAGATAAACATAGTTTGGTCTTGAAAATGGAATGTGGTGACTAGTCTTCGAAACAGTTCTGCAGTTCAATTCTAACATGCAAAGTAACTGGGCAGACACAAATAATATTCCTTATCACTTTACTTTTATTAAAGCAGATAACTAAACAGCTGCAATAATCAGTCAGTGATAGACTTGGAAAGGGAGGCAGGTATCTCTATACCCTAGAGCACCAAGCAAAACAAAAAACCAGAAACTTTGCTGCCTGTGCACTTGTTTACGTTCAAGCCTTTAAGACCCCAGATGCTTTATCATTTGGTAGATGGGCATCATCACCTTTCTCCACAATGTTTGCCTCTGCACCAATTTGTCTTCAGAGATCATATCAGGAGTGTGGACACACAATGATATGATTTTTGTTTTTTGATGCCTGATACTTGAATTCTTCCACGCCTCATAGTCACACAAGTTGGTGTGCTTCTTCCATAGTGGGTTTTGTTGCTCCTGAACTAGATGGCTGCTTTACTTAACTTCAAGCCTTTAAGACACCAGACACTAAATCTTTTGGTAGCCGGACACCATCAGCTTTCTTCACTCTTTCATCAGCTTTCATCACTCTTGCTCATGCCCCCACATGCCCTCAGCAATCACCTGGGGAAGGTGAGGACAGAGTGATATTGTTTTTTCCTGTCTGATCTCTGAGACCTGATCCCTTCGATGTCTCATGACTACACTGGCTAGTGTGCTTCTACCATGTGGGCTTGGCTGCTTCTCAGATAGATGGTCATTTGTTTATCTTCAAATGTTTAAGATTCCAGACAATATATCTTTTGATATCTGGGTGCCATCTCCTTTCTTCATCACATTTGTGTATACTCTGAAGGGTCACAGGGAGGAGACAAGTCAGTCAGAGTGCGGTGAAGTAGTGATGAAATATACAACTTTCCTTTAGTTCTTAAAGGCTCCCTCCCCCCAACTACCATGATAACAATTCTACTTGACAAGTCCAGCTAGACTGGAAGATGTACACTGGTACACATAGGACCTGGAAATTTAGGGAATCCAGGACAGATGAACCCCTCAGGACCAGTAACAAGAGTGGAAATTCCAGATAGATGGAGGAGAAGTATGATAGAGAGGGGAAGCCAATTTCAAGGATCTGCATATAACGTCCTATCTGGAGGATGGACATCAGAAGAGTGAGCAAGAGGAGACATTGGCCAGTATAAGATATGACAAAAATAATAAGTATAATTTATAAAATATCAAGGGTTAGTGAAGGCAGGAGGAGCAGGAAGGGAGGGGGAAGATGAAAAGCTGATATCAAGGGTTCGAGTAGCAAAGCAAATGCTCAGAGAATGATGAAAGGAGGAGGCATGTGAAGATGCTTGGCCTAAAATATATTTATAGGGATTGTGATACATGATGTATGAACCCCCAATAAAATGATTTTTAAAAATCAGACATGTCTAAAAAAATAGAACCTTGCAAGTTGTATAATCATACAACAGCTCTTGAGTATAGAGAAACAATATGTTCTTTCATGCATTCAAAGTCATCAGGAAAAGCTAGTATCACAAGCTTTGGACTCTCTTGTTTCCCATGAGAATCTATTAGCTATGGGGTACTGGATGATGATGAACGGAGGAAACACAGAGCAAAATTCCAAACAACATTATGAACATAGAGTTTTTATGTACTTATCACCGTGGTGGGCCAAGTATATGCATCTAAATCTTAGAGATAATAAATGTTAAACTGCACAGACATGGACCAACTTAACTATTCAAACAGAAGCCAAATGATGAACCACATCCTGATCTTTCCTTTTTGATTATGTTCAAGGAATGTACTAATTCTTGCTGTGATGCAGAAAAATGTATGCTGAAGCCAGGATTTACTTGTGCAGAAGGAGAATGCTGCAAATCTTGTCAGGTAAGGTCTTCTGTCTGAGAAAAGCTTTCTCTGCTCATTAAGTGCACAGAGAGTGAAAGAGCTCTCTGATTACTAGCTTCTCCTAAACAACTGACTCCACAATGGAAAAGGGCTTGTTGGCTTCCAGCAAGCCTCTTCTAAGATGCTCAGACATTTAAGCATTGGGCTGTATTAGGTTCTAAGAAATGAAGCAGCTGACATCAAAGGTATCATTTTTGCCCCTTCGTAAAATCATTCTCAACTTAAAAATGACAGACAGAACCCTGGTATGCCAACAAGTATGCCTGCAGGGAAAGGGCTTATCCTGGGACGAAACTCTGGTGAAGAAAGTAGTTATAAGAGAAAATGTTGCTAAAGAAGATCAGAAGTCTAAATGATACTACCCAAAGATTTAGCAACATTTCTTTCATATCATAAGATTAAAAGTTCCAAGGATCCCTGGTGGCTTAGTAGTTATACACTGGCATGCTAACATCAAGATTAAAGTTTCTTAGGGAAATGCAGCCATGTCTTATTCCTTTGTCAAACTGCCCTAGAAAGCAACACAATTGCATGTGTATTAAATGGTTGAATCTGGGAATATCTCCATGTAGTTCAGCTCCCCTAAAAAATGAGAGCCAAAGATTTTTGGCTTGTTCATTTGAACGAGTTCATTTGGAGGGGTCTGATCTCTTAGGAATGAGTATCCCATTTACACACAGGTGTACCTAGCTGTGGTGACAGTGTGTACCTGTGGCAGGGAACGGGATATGTGGGAACAAGCGGGGAAGCATATGGAGGATAACACTTGTCCACTTCTCCATTTTATGTCTATTCTTACTCTGCTGAAGGATGGAGTACAGCATATTTTGAAAACATTTCTTTGCCATACCTAAAATTACATCAAGGTAAGGCACTGAAGAATAATAATGACTGGGATAAAGAAGGGAGTTCTGGCACTAGTGGGACTCAGGTAGGGCTCACTGGTTCAGCAGAACTTATGCCCCATTTGCTGTTGAGCTCTGCAACCCCATTACAAAAATGACACTTGTAATCAGAGTTCTGTCTTAGAGGGGTGGCTGGACAACCACCCAATTAAAAATCTATACTTAAACTCCATCTTCTTTTTGAAATGTCCATCTGCACAACAGCAGTGTTCTGATATCATGTTAAGATAATAGATGGTCGTTAAATATATCATTGTTCTACATGAAAGACTGTCATTAAGAACATGAACCGGTTGTTAAATGATTTGAATGCTACTGGGTTATGGCCCATCCTTAAACTCTTATTTTTAGATTAATTGAATGGGTCAACCTTCTCCCACCAACGGAACTTTTACAATCTCAATATATCATTTCAGTGTCTATGTTTTTCCTCCACAGCTGAAAGAAGCAGGGGCCATGTGCAGACCAGCAAAAGATGAGTGTGACTTTCCTGAAGTGTGTACTGGCCACTCCCCTAAGTGTCCTAAAGATCAATTTCAGGAAAATGGATCTCCTTGCAAGAATTCAGAAGGCTATTGCTTCATGGGGATATGTCCCACCCGGGATGATCAGTGCTCTGAATTGTTTGATGATGGTGAGAGGCAAGAAGGGTGCATGCCTGCATGATGGATAAGGAACATAGCCCTTATTTCTCGGCTACTTTCTTGTATAGACAAGATTGGGTACAATGCTATCTGTGGCATTCTGTCAAGTGATTACATAGCATCTCTCTGGATGGGGGTTTCATGACCTTGATCTTCCCTCTAATATTATGTGATTAGCTCAGTATGCAGGCTAAAGCTTATTTGATACTTTTTCTGTCTGTTCTCTTTGCTAAAAGGCACGCCCTAAAAGCAATAGGATATCTCTTTATTCCATTTATTCCATCCTCTTTTGCCACCCCATGATAATCTCAGATCAATCACATTAGAGAAGTAAGGTAGTTTATGAGTCATGGTATTCATGTTTTCATTCTTTTACTTTCATCACCCAATTTGGATCTCAGAGGCAAAAGGAAGTCATGATATCTGTTACACAATGAATAGAAATGGAAATGCATTTGGATACTGCAAAACCACCCATGGAAATTTTGTTTCCTGCACAGAGAGGTAAGTACCTGCCAAAGCAAATCAAGTTTCCTCAAATGATTTTGCAAAATCATTGTGACTCCTGATCTGATGGCTGCTCAGCATCTTCACGGCGTTGTTGAGGAAGAGAATGGAGCAGGATGAGCCGACATTTCCACCCTACATTCATTTAGCTGGAAACAGTAGAATATAAGAAAGTATGGGAACAACACATGAGATGCTTAGGACACAAAGAGAGATAAAGAAAGGAAAAGAATAAAAGAGAGGAAGCAAAAATCTCGTGGAATGGGAGAAAAGGGGAGAGAATGAAAGAATAGCTAAAAATAAAGTTACAAGGAAATACATATAACCTCTTCTTAAGTGATGGGCCACAGAAAAGTGAGTGAAGGGAGACATTGGAGGGTGTAAGATATGATAAAATAATAATATTTATACATTTCAAGGGTACATGAGGGAAAGGGGAGGAGGGAGGGTGAGCAAAAATGAAGAGCCGATACCAAGAGATCAAGTAGAGAGTAAATGTTTTGAGAAGGATGAGGGCCACAAGTGTACAAATGTGCTTGACATCCAATGGATGGATGGATGGATGGTGATAAGAGTTGGACAAGCCCTCAATGAAGTGATTGTTTAAAATGGAATTCATCAATCAATTTATTAACCCCTTGGCTATCAAGCCACTTACACCTTATAGCAACTCTAGAGTAGAGTAGAATTGCTGTTGGGGGTGGGTGCAAGACTGTAAACTCTTACTTGCAGAGGAACCTCATCATGTTTCCAGAGAGAAGCTGATGGGTTTGAACTGCTGCCTTTTGAACCCAACTAAAATCAAACCCATCACCAGTGAGTGCTCTCTAGTGTACGAGAATGGCTAAAATTTAACACAGTTTCACACATTGATGAAACTCAAAATCAAATCCTCTGTCACTGGGTCAATTCTGGCTCATAGAAGCCCTACAGACACAGTAGAACTACTGCTGTGTATTTCTGAGACTGTTCATCTTCACGGGAGATGGATGCCTCATTTTCATCCTGGGGAGCCACACGTGGTTTCAAACTTCAAACTTTGCAGTTATCAGCCCTGGTCATAACCCACTAAGTCACCAAGGCTCTTGGAAGTGAAGGAAGGAAAGCCAGAAAAAGTCAGAGTGGTAGAAACTGAAATTGGAAGGGAGATAGGGTGATCATATCTGATGAAGTAAATTAGGAGCCTGGTCTCAGTCACACCTGTAAGTCTGATTCCTACAGACACTAAAGTTTTGTGTCTGTGCCAGAAGGCAGCATTTGGAGTGAAAATAGCAAAATGAGCAAAAAGCCTTATGTTCACATCATGCAAACCATGCATGGGTGATCCTTCTCTTCCTTTTCATTGCTGACAAATCTATAAGATACTGTATATTATAATAGCAACCTTACAGGTTCATGGCACAAACCAATTCATGTGCTCTATGCAGAAATAACAATGTGGAAAGCTAATGGTAATAACTACGCTTGTGCTAATCCACATGATTAATAATAGACATTTCTCTGTAGACTTAGAGTGATAGTGATTTGTGAAAATCATAAGAACTCAAAAAGAAACATGGTCCTGACTTTAGTGGCCAACAATTTGCCTTTCTCTTTCTCCTGGTTTGTTCCTCTTCCACCTGCTGTCAAGCCTGGTCTTAGCGAAGGCCAGTCTGGCCTCCACAGTGCTGTTTCAGTCCTGATTCTGAGTGTAAGTTTGCTTTCCTTCAGAGATGTCAAATGCGGAAAAATCTACTGCACGGGAGGAAAACATACCCCTCACTGGGGAGAAGACAAGATCTACCACCTTCAAATTCCAAAGAAGAATGAAACCATTGAATGTAAAACTTTCTTTTTTTACCAAAATTCTAATGATATAGGCCTGGTTGCTCCTGGAACAAAGTGTGGAGAAGGAATGGTAAGATGGAAAATCTTCTTTTTTTTAATTCTAAAATTTCTTTTATCAGCCACTTAAAAGAAACATCATGGATCCTCTTAGACCCCAAGGAAAAATTGGCATTTTTTATTACAAAAAGTATGTTATCAACAGTAGTGATTTGGGCTAGTCTTAGTTACCCCAAATGATATTTAATTTTTACAAGTGCACCTAATTAGTGCCTTGAAGAAGACAGCTGATGTACTATGATCTCATTTTTTTCTAAGTAATGCAAACTGGCATAGTCATAGATTCCTAATATTTAAAATTCATTAAACTATATATATATATATATAATGGTTTTTTCAAAATCATTTTACTGGCAGTTAATACATATATCATTCCAAATTCATTAACATCAAGCATTCTTGTACAATCGCTACCACAATCAGTTTCAAAACATTATTTTTCTTCCTGGAATTCTTGATATTAACTCCCATTTATCCCCCTCCCACATACAGTAACCCCCACTCTAGAAACTCTTATTCTACTTACTGTCCCTGTAGGTTCATCAATTCTCGATTTCATATACTGAAGAGCATTATACTGTATTTAATGGCAAGATATTAGGGCCAGAAATTATGCTGTGTACACTGGAGGTACAGATAAGTCCACTTCATAATCTTACAGATTCAATTAAATACCTTACTTCATCTCAACAGAAATGCTTTCATAGGAGTTAGACCGATGTACATTTGGAATCCAGGGGAAGAAGTGACTGTTTATCCTTAAATAATATGGAATTGCATCTTAAATCACGTGACATTTCAGCTTTGATCTGATGAACAAAATTGTTTTTTTTTAAACAAGCATAAAATGGGGAAAGACTTCTTATAAAGAAAAAGTCATACTACATGTAGAGGTGAAACATGCAGAACATACTTAAGTGACACTTCCAGGAAGACTGAGGTTTTGAGTCAACCTTTAAAAGGTAGAATGAGACCATATTTTAAAAGGTGTACAGTGTCAAGGTGGCAATTTAAATATCCATTATGTAACAAGTATCTCTATTTAAAAAAAGATATATTATATAAATTTTATGATATGGATATATAAAACCATTGTTATATACATATAACAAAACTGACCTGAAACGGAATAGCTGCTCTCTGTACTGTGCTCTCTTCTCCTGTGTCCCTATAGCATACCCCCCAACCTGACAGCAGGCAGGATAGTAACATACAGGTAATGTGATAAAGAAAAGAAATGGTCAACAAAATTAATAATGGAAAAAAACTCCTAAGAAACTAAATTTAGATTGAATACTGGACTAAGGCAGGGAATTGAGAGAAAGTATTTTCAAGTGTCCCTAAAATGAAATATATAAATGGGGGTGGGGAGGTTCAAAGACTAACATGAACATTCTTTAATGATTACTTGCCTTCAGGCCATGAAAGTTCAGAACTTTTTTTCTATAAGATGAAAAGAAGGCAAATAAAAATTTTCTTGACAGAAACTAAATCCCATAAAAATCATGAGATTATCATCATACTTCTCTTCAACAAAAATTGCCAGAATACCCTACTCTAACTACAAAATATGGGGGAGGCAAAAACAGTTAATACTTAATTTGTCCTTGAAATTGATAAAATTAGATGGGCCTAAAAATTTTAAACTGATTCAAGTTTTAGTAAGCAAAATATATAGCTTTTTCATATTCTAAAAAAATGTGGAACAGAAGTGACCAACAATAAAAGACTAGCTAAATAATATAATATTAGAAATCATATTAAATAATTGGGGTAGATTAAGGATATTACTTGTTACAAGAAATATCAATATACTAAAATCTTTACTTTTAAAGTTTTTGTTCACAATCTTTGAATTGGTTACAGAGAAGATGGTCCACATGCATGCTCTGTGTTCCCAAAGTTTTTTGGCCTGCTACTATTTGTTTCAGAAAAACAAAAAAAAAAGTTACATTCAAAAGCTTTAGCATTATCCAGAAATAATAAGAAGGGCGGTAGGCCCAGAATTCCAAATAATGTGAGGTCTCTGTTTCTGCAGCCTCCTATATGGCTTCAACACCTCCCAGGGTTTTTTTTGTTTTTTGTTTTTTACCTACTTGGGGAAGCACTGCCCTGTATAAAATAAATAACTCAAATTAAAAACTAAATAAATAATCAAAGATAAACCAAATAGCTCAAAGGCAGCAATGCTTTGATAAAATTTTCCAAGCAATCCCCAAACTTAAAGTCATTAAACATAAATAGGATTCATGAAATATTTGATAATCTTTATGCAGCAAGCATTGATCTTTATGCTAAACCCAAAGGAGAATTTGATAGGCATCACAGAAAGAATTGTTGTAGCTACAATTGTAGAACTTTTGAGGTATTAGTGTTCAAATAAGTAATAAGGGTTTTGTGTAAGACTGGATTCTCTAGAAGCAAAACCAGCTATATATGTATATACTTATATATATATATATATATATATATAATTTTATATCAAGAAATTGATCCCTGCAGTTGGAGAAGTGATTCAGGCCAGACTGATTCAAGTTTATGGATCAGAGGCTAAGCTGATGATGTTTACTGACTTGTGTAACATCCAGGCCTAATGAAACAGGAAGCCGAAAGGCAGAATGTTGGTGGAGGCAGAGGTGGATTGATCCAAACTCAGCAAGTCAGGCTCATGCTTGCAGACTTCAGTGAACCCTAGGTCAGCACACAACATGGCAGACAAGTGGCAGGCTGATGAACTCGATGCAAGATCCAGACCAGCAAGAAGGGCTAAGCCTTCCCAAGAATCTGCTTAAATAGGAGTGTGTCACATCCCTGGGGAAATTTCCTTTCAAGTCCCATTGCTGCAAATATTCCCAACAAGTTCTGGAGGGTTCACAGCAGATTCCAGCATGAGATTGACCACATTGTGTTAGATCACATCATGCAGAGGCCTCAAGTGCCAACCCCCTGAGATTCCTGACCAAGCCCACTTGACACAAAACCTGGTCATCGCAAGAGGAAAACCACTGCCTTCAGTCAATTCTGATTGAAAGAAACCTCATGAAACACAGAATAGAACTTCTCCATATGCTTTCTGGGAGCAGACTTCCAGACATGTCATCTTTTTTACAAATAGTTAGAGTCAAAATACTAACCCTTAGTCTGGGGCAAAATGTTTGTGTCATCTAAGAACATGAATAAAGGAATATATATTTTAATTTTAATAAGATGGTATGCCATAATGTTAATGCACATTCTCTTTAAATACCCAGCATGAATTTATAGTGAAGTTCTCATTCAAAGGAAAGCTATACCTTTATAATTTTAAAATAGAATGAGACTCAAAAATTATAGGATCAAGTCATTCTAAGGCATGTTGGTTCTTTCATTTCTAGGTGTGCCACAATGGTGAATGTATCAATGTCAAAGAAGTCTATAATTCTACCAGTTGCTCCTTCCAATGCAATGAAAATGCTGTAAGGTTTATAATTCGTTAAAGTAAATGTCTTACAACCAGAAGATCATTTCTGAGTCTGTGTGTATATAGTATATTTGAATACATGTACATGAGGGGGTACCCCCCAAATTGAATGTTTTCCACCAAAAGCAAGATATTTAATTTTTTTCACAAAACAACTTTATCACCTTCAAAGTACTCTCCATTACATATAATACATTTGTTAAAGCTATGATACCATTCTTGGAAACAATTTTCAAACTCGTGTTTGGAGGACTGACAGTACTTCCCATATTTTTTATTTCACCTCTTCTATATCATCAAATAGCTGCCTTTCATATCCCTGTGCATTTGCAGAAACAAAAAGAAGTTGCAAGAGTAGGGTCAAGTTAGGTGTGTAGAGCAAAGGAAGCATGCTGTTTTTTGCCAAACCTGGTGCACTGAGATAGCTGCATGAGTAGGTACATTGTCATGGTGGTAAAATGAGTCCCCCAACTGCCATAAATCAGGCATTTCTTTGTCACACAGTGTTATACAATATTTTAAGTACCTCTAAATAGAAAACTTGATAAAGATTCTGACCATCTGCCCAGAGACCACTGTCCAGCTCACCTGCCTAGGAGGGACCTGAGCCCACCAAGGCTGCTGGACCATGGTTCAGACAGCTCACCACTTCCCTGATAGGTGACCAGCCTTTCCCCCCTCCCATCTCTGGGACACATGCCAAGTGGCCCCTAAGATGTCTGGCTGTCAAATTCAGCCACTTCTTTTCTGCTGGCCACCTGGTCCTTTCCCCCTAATCCAGTTCCCCTTTGTACCTGGCGCTGTCTCTCAGATGTGAGATATGTGCCTTTCCCTCAAAAGGATAATCCCTGCTCTCTGCCCAGCTCCTCAACATGCCCTGGATGAAAGTCTTTTTTTTTATTTAATTTCCAATAAACCTCTGACACTAATTTAAAAAAAAAATTAGTGCACATGCACTATAAGTCAAGATTTTCATTCATTTTATCCATTCAGGAAGTTGATGGATGTCCAGAATGAGGTTTTTCATCAACAGACATTTCACCTATTTGAAATGAGGAAACCTCATTTCACTCATACTTGAGTTTTTCCCACAGCACTGTCCTTGCAAGCTGTGTTCATTATCAGAGAAGTTTCTGTGATATTTTTCTCAAGCAGGAAACAAAATTTCACAGCCAAACACCATTCTCTTAAATCAGCCATCACAAAACATGAGGTTCAAAAGAAACTGCTTTTACAAAAAAATGCACTGTGACCAGAGAGAATCTTCCCAGGTGACACCATTGGGTGCACTAACTCAGAGTGAGTTGCTTGATGTTTGCCTAGGAGGAAAAACATCTGTACTATGAAAGCTCAACTCTCTGCCCAACACAGTTCCATTTTTTTAGGTACTTATTTGGGTACCTCATATATTTGGGTACTTATTTTTTTTTCAATCAAACACACACTTCAGATTCCTTTTCCTCTTATGCCATCATTAAAATTGATCCAAATAGCCAAATCAGGTATTAAACATAGATACTTTCACTATTGTAAATATGTCTTATTATGAAATTGCATTGATAATCTACCATGAGGACTCTATATGAAGCCTTAACATAAACCATAACTATCTATATGAACTGTATATATGAACACATATATATGAACTATATATGAAATTTTAACATAAACAGTGACATGATCATAAGTTAGTTATAATAATATTGATTTTAGCCATACATTCTTGGAAAAAAAATGAGTTATTTTAGTTATTAATTTGAATTTATGAACAAAATCTTTTCTCAAATTGATTCACTTATAAGATTGATATGCAATTATATATTATCAGGCACACTTTCAAGTACCATATGTATACATGCATATACTAAATATTAAAATCTGTGTAACCACCTAAAAGGTTAGCACTATGTCTATGCCCACTTTAGGAGATGGAGAAGCACTGATGTAGTGTAATCTGTTAGTGAATCTGGGGGTGAAAGTCAGAGAATCGCACTCTAGGGTCTGCATACCTGCTTCGTAAGCAACGTTTGTGTTTTATGAACTAAATATTGGACTATCACAATCTTCCCCTGCAATGTTGCCCAGTTATCCCTAAGCCTAGTTGAAGTCTTTCCTTTGCTTAGAATATGTCAAACTCTAGCAAAACAAAAGCAAACTCCCAGACATCAAATTGTTTTCTACTGATAGGGATGCTATAGGACAGAGTAGACGTGATCCTGTGTCAGGGTAGAACTGAGGCTGTAAGGGAGCAGAAAGCCTCATCTTTCTCTGATGGGGTGGCTGGTGGTTTAGAATTGCTGACCTCCAGGGCAGCCGCCCAAATCATAGTCCACTATGCCATTAGGGCTCCCTAACTCTAGCATGGGTCCTTTATTTAAAGATATTGACCAGACACATCATTTTGGGCTGTTAATCTACATTTAAGTTTATCAGAGTCATTCACCTTTTCTTTTTTAAAGGGCTTATCTAAAGGTGGTTGCTTCTTGCATTTTGTTGTCTTATTTTTGTGCCATGTTGACTTTGGCATTGAGGTTAGTTGATTAATCAATAACATGTTTGAATGTATGTGACCACATGTGAGATGTCAGGGGTTTTTTTTGATGTTTTTTTTGGCATCACTGTCCTCTGGTGGTGGGAGTAGGAGGTCCAGCCTTTGCTCCCGTGGAGCCACTGCTGTAATTGAACCTCATCCCAATGGGTCGCAGCCCCATGCACAGCCACTATGCCACCAGGGGTGAGCCAAGATGTCAGTTTTTATGAAACCGTTTTTATAAAATTGTCTCATGTGTTGTTTTTCCAGGTGGATGGCAGTGAAGTGGAATGCCAGTGTGAAGAACAAGGATCTCTAGACTGGGAAGACACCTTAAATGTTACCAGTAAGTAACTTGGGAATATTAATTAAAAACAAGTATCAATGATTGTGTGTGTGAAAAGTCTTGCCTGCCAGAAATGTCTCACTTTCTAAATTTGTTAAATTCTTTGTTTAAGTCTTGTTCATATTTATACTACATTTATGTTTATTTGCCTATTTTGACATCTGAATTAGGATTCACTACTTTTGTCTTCCGCTAGGAGTCAGAATTGACTCAGTGGCAGTGAATTTGTTTAGGACTGCTGTGTGTTAGAATCAAAGTATCTTTTTTTATGGCTGAATTTGGCAAAACTCCTAAGAGCACACAGCACAACAAGTACGGTCTGATTGCAACAAACAGCTGGTAATCAAAGAGCTTTTCCCACGGATTGTGACTCCCTTAAAGATCTGTGACAATCGCATGGAGTCACCAGTTCCTAAAGAACATAGTAATGTGTATGTTTGGGCCCTAACTTAGAGAGAGAATTGAAGACCTTGAAGGAAGTAGGTTATAGCAATTACAATAATTCCATTAAAATTAATCAGGTTAATATTTGCCTGCCCTAAAATTGACATCTTAACCAAAATCCATATTTTAAAATGTTTTAGATATCATCATCCTGGTTGTGGTTCTTGTGCTAGTTGTTGTCGGTGTTGTGGTTGTCATAGTATTAATTCGTCACCAAAAATGTATTACCTTGAAGCAAGTTCAGAGGTAAGTGCATTTTGTATTCATTGAACATAAGCATCACTGAGAACCTATGACACTGTAGACATAAAGGATAGTGAATGTGGGAAAATATACCTTCTTGAGCAGGATCAGATGATAATGATAGGGTCTCAAGCGTTTACATATTTTGTTTTATCAAATGTGTATCCCAGAGGTTTCCAAACTTCTGTAGCTGAAAATCATGTGGAGACCTTAACTTGACTAATGCCAGCTCCCATTTATAGACATTGTGATATCTTATAGATTTGACTTAGACATCAGTATGTTGAAATACTTCTCAATTATTAATAACAGCCCTAGGTTGATCACCCTGCTGGTTTCAGCATTTAATTTCCTCCTTGGCAGCCCACCTGGAGACACGCGGGGAGTGGAGAACAAAGCATACTTTGGTGATGAGGCACAGATAAGAAATGATCCAGTCTTACAAGATATGCATCCCTTACATGTAAGGATTTTCATCTATAATGATAAATTAATCACTAAAAAGAAAGTGCTTATGTTTTTAAGGTGGAACCAATACTACACCAGGTGATTTGAAAGATATAGAAGAAAAATTTAGCATGATTCCGTACAAATAGTTTTGAATCTCTATATGGAGAAAGGGAAGGAGGGCATAGCTCAAGAATGGAACCTAAAGAGAGCCAGTATTTAATGCATAGCTGAAGACATAGATTAAATACTACAGTAATGTGTACTATTCTGAAAAATATATATATATATATGAACATTGACCACACTCAAGCATATCAGGGTAAAAGAATTCAGGTCATAAAAATCATCTCGGGCTATAATAAAATAGATTGAAAAGCAACAAGAAGGAGGGACTGGGAAATCTCCAATTAGGAATGAGATAACAAATTCAGAAGAATCTATTAGTTAAAAAAGTATTTAGAAATAAATGAAAATGAAATGAGATATAACAAAATATGTGGGATGCAGCTAAAGCAGTAAGTAAAAGAAAACGTGCAGCTCCCAAAATGCTCATGTTAAATGAAAAATCATTCTCTTAGCTCACACTTAGCTGGAAGCAGAAAATGGAAGCAAAACCTAGAATAAACAGTGGATAAGAAAAAATTCATTGGGAGATTGGCAGCCAATGAAATGAAAGACAAAAACTATAGAGAAACCAAACTGATCAAAACCGCACAAGAAATCCTATCCCTGTGAATGAGGGAAAGTGCAGAGTGGGGACCCAAAGCCCATCTGTGGACAACTGGACGTTCCCTCACAGAAGGCCCAGGGAGGGGACGAGGCAGTCAGGGTGCATGGTAGCAATGATGAAACATACAATGCTCCTCCAGTTCTTGAATCCTTCCTTTCTCCCTTCCTCTCCCCCCCCCCCCCGCCACTTTCATGATCCCAATTCTACCTTACAAAACCAAAACCAACTGGACCAGAGGATGTACGCTAGTGCAGACAGGCACTGGAAACACAGGGAATCCAGGCCAGAAGAATCCGTTAGCACTGGTGGTGAGCTGGGCGATAATGGGAGGGTGGAGAGAAGGTGGGGTAGAAATGCAGAACAGATTGCCAGAATCTACATATGACCTCTTCCCTGGGAGAAGTGGGTGAGGGGGGACATCAGATGATGTGAGATATGACAAAATTTTAAAAATATGACAAAATAATAATAATTTATAAATTACCAGTGGTTCTTGGGAAGGGGAAAGTGGGAAGGGAGGGGGGAAATGAGCAGTGGATTCCAGGAGCTCAAGTGGAAAGCAAGTATTTTGAAAATGATGAGGGAAGGAAGTGTACAAAAAGTGCTTGACATAATGGATGTATGCGTGGATTGTGATAAGAGTTGTACAAGTCCCCAATAAAATGATTTATTAAAAAGTAGATATTTAGATGAGTGATAAAACTTACAAATCTTATACCAACTACTGAGAAAGAGTAAGCAATAATACAGATGGTTAGCATCAGACACTGCAAGGTTCTTATCTCCAGTGATTCTGTAAGTATTACATTAAGAGCTAGAGAAATTTTGCAAAATATTTTAATAAACTTGATGGTGTAGGTGAAAGGAAATAAGTATATTCTGAATACCCCTACATCTATTAAATAAATTGAATTTCTAGGGAAAATACTTTCCACAAAGAAATCTAGGTCTATACAGTTTCACTAGTGAATGTTGTCAAACATTTGAAGAAAAAAATCTCAATTTCAAATAGACTCTTCCAAGAAATAGGAAGGAGAGGAACATTCCCAAGAAATTTTATAAGGTCAATGCTTCTCTGTTACCAACCTAGATAAAGTCATTTTAAAAGAGAAAAATTACTGATCAGCACCTTTAATGAAAACAGGTGCATCAATTATTATGGTTAGTCAGTGGGCTCCCACCTAAAAAAGGATAATGCATCCAATCAAGTGATATATATTCCATGAATGGAAGGTAAATTTGAACTATAGGATTCAACCAAACAAATTCACCATTTTATTGGACTTAAGGAGTTCATCTCAGCAAATATAGGAAATATATTTGGGAAAAGAATCTAATTAATCCTGATGAAATTCAGCTAATTAGAAAAATAGGATTTTGTGTGTCTGTGTGTGTGGCAGTGTTCTAGTTGCACAGTTTCATACATTTTGAATGTTGTGTTCTAACTAAAATGGCTCATAAGTCCAGTGTTGCCTACCACAAAATATTAACAATTATGCTCCCAGCCCCTCCATGTACTCCTATATCACTTTATAGCAGCAATGTCTCTTCAAATTTGTGCAGAGGCAGTTAGACATGCCTAACTGGCAATTCTTCTCTGCATATATGTTGTTCTACTATGATTCTTGTCTTACTTATCCTTTTTCTTATCCCAGTAACAAAAGGTTTTACCAATGGTAAATGCTACAAAATGATAAATACTATGAAAATGGACAGAGGGATTGGTAAGAATAACGATGTACGCGTTTAAGAATTTCTGGCAATAAGTCACATGATATTTGTGTAACCTTGCCTATTTACTGTGAGGTTCAAATGTTAACATGCATGTGAAATGCTAACGTGCGTCTAGCATTGATTCATGTATATTGAACATCTATTATGTGTATCTTGTACTATCCTGTTTCACTAAAATTAATCTGTAAAGCAGATGCACTCTAGAGAAAGGAGTCTGGGACAACAACCTGCGTGTGCAATGATGTGTATTCATAAACACCAACCTGAGGTTCACATAGAGTATAAGCCAGCAGTTTAAGTATAAGGTCAGCAGTTCAAATACCCCACCTGCTCTGTGGGTGAAAGACGAAGCTGTCTGCTTCTGAAAGGAGTTACAGCCTCCAAACCCAATGGAGCATTCTTATTCTGTACCGTGGGGTCACTGTATATTGGAATTGAGTATATGGCAGTGGGTTGAATGGGTTTTTGTGGAACCCAAGTGGTTTAAAAGGTAAAGCCCTTGATGACTAGAGTAAGTGAAGGTTGGTGGTTTGAGCCCATCCATAGGAACCTCAGATGATAGGTGCAGCAACCTGCTTCCAAAAGGCCTCAGTTTTGAGAACCTGATGAAGCCGCTCAACTTTGTACAGGTGCAGCCAGCTGGCATTGAAATCAACGTTGATCAAATGACATATCTGTAACCCCTGAAATAGGGTTTAGTATACATTGCTGAATCTATAAATAAATAAACTGACTACTAAGACTGCAGGAGCCCTAATGGAGGAGATCAGGCTGTTAATCACAAGATTAGCAGTTTGAGCTGGCCAGCTGCTCTGAGAGAGATGGGCCCTTCTATTCCCGTACACAGCTGTAGACTCAGAAGTTCACAGAGAGGGTTCTAGCCTGTCCTATATGGTTGCTGTGAGTCAGAATCACCTTGATAGCAGTGACGAGTGCAAAACAAAAGAAAACAACAACAACACAACCAATGCTGCCTTGCTGTTAATGTTGAGAGTGCAAACATCCTCTCAAACTATAGATGCAGCATGTTAGGAGAGATTTGAACCCTCAAATCTCATGCTTAAGCCAATGGTATTATTTTCCCCATGAAATTCTGTAATAAGGACTTAGCCGGTGGTTTTTTTTAACACTTCAATTACTCATGAAAGTCCAGTCCCCAGTAAAATTGTGCTTTAGGAAAGGTCTGCTCTTATGTTCTGTCTCTGCTTCATTAGTGGTAGGTTGTTTGGGGGACTGTTTTTTGTTTGTTTGTTTGTTTGTTTGTTGTGTTTTGATTTGTTTGATGATTCCATCTCTGGCAGTCCATTGTCCTTGCCCTGTAGTTGTATTACTGTCTACTGCGGGTTTCACTGAGATCTTGGGTACGGCAAATAGGTCAGTCATTCAATTGCTAAACAAAGGGTTGGAGGTTTAAGTCCACTCAAAGGAATAAGAGAGATATCTTTGAAGTACAAGGTGACAGAAAACAAAACAAGCAATAAAACAGCTACCCCCAAAGTTATGTATTTAAATACTTTTATAAAACAACCTTATCACCTTCAAAGTACTCCCTGTTACATTTAATACACTTGTCAAATCTGTGATTCCATTCTTGGACACATTTTTCAAAGTCATTTTTTTGGATGGCTGACAGAACTTCCATTGTTTTTCAATTCAAAATTTCCTAGCTGCACAATGTACTCTTAAATAGGGTATCATACAAAATGAGGTTTGAGGGGCTGAGCCCTGGTGGTGTAGTGGTTGTGCGTGGGACTGCGGCCCACTGGGTTGTAGGTTCAAATCCAGCTGCAAGGCTTGGACTCCTACTTCCATCACCAGAGGGCAGTGATGTCCAAAAAACAAAACAAAAAAAAATGAGCTTGGGGAGAAACTGCTTTTACATAAAAATTCACTGTGACCAGAGAAGACCTTCCTAGGTGATGTCACTGTGTGCACTAACTCAGACAGTTAGTTGTCTTTTGCTCACTTAGGAAAAATGTGTAGTAGCAGAACTTGTTTTTATCATTTTATTGAGACCTCTTACTATAACAATCCATAATTCAATTAGAACAGGCATAATTGTACAATCATTGCCACCAACATTTTCAGAACTTCTTAAACTCTTTAATATCAGCTCCCCATCTCCCCTCTATTTCCCATCTTACCTTCCAGGAACTCTTAATATTATATTATGTCATTATTATTTCTATTTTTCTTTTTTTTTTTCGGGGGGTATCACTGTCCTCTGGTGGTCGCGAGCGCTACCCAGCACTGCTCCTTAGAGCCACCACTGGATTTGAACTGCCAAGCCCGTGGGCAGCAGTCCCGCGCTCAACCACTTATGCCACCGGAGCTCAGCCCTATTATTTCTATTTTTAATTTATTTTTTTTACCATATCTTACCCCATGCAAAGTATCCATTCACCTATAATTCTGTTATTCATTTCCCTGAAGCGAGGTTATACACTCATCGTGACTATTGGTTCCCCCTTCCCTTATTTCCCACTCCTCTTTCTATACCTTCAGGGAATCATGACTAGCATTACTCTTTCTTAAGGGTTTATTTATCTTGGATTTTATAGCATTGACTACCTTAATTATACAAATGAACATACACAGATCTCACAAGATTAATGAAATGAAACTAGGACCGCAATGGTAAGGTGGGGAAATATTTAAGATCTAGAGGATATTTATGTACTTCCTCCATGCTATACTGCCCCATGGGTTATCATCCCATCCATGTATCCCTTCTGTGAGGCACTGTCCAATTATCATGCAGGTGGTTTGGGTTCTGGCTTTAGAAATCCTCAAAAACCCGTAAGATACAAAGAAGTAGAGCTGGTTATGAAATTTCAGGAAATGAAACAATTGGAGATCTTAAGATGTGGAGGCTGAATGACTTGCTTTGTGTTAGACACAGCAACCTTAATAAAAGGGCTCCCTCTTTTCCCATATGTGTGTATGCTTTAAAGGTAGATTCTTTGACACATCTGGTACGAGAGAATGAAGAAGAGGAATATTGTTTCCATGTACAGTAGTACTAGCACCTTGCCTAGGAATAGATTCTGTAGATACTTGGAGAGTCAACCTATGACTTTGGGAAATATATATACTTGATTAAATTCAAACCACAGGTTAACAAAGGGCTTCTCTTTTTACTAGCAAAGAAGTGCAGAGTCCTATGAGAGTCTTCCTGGCTTTTCCAGTCCCCACTACATCACTGGTATGTTCCCTTTGCTGTTCCTATTGGCTGTACAAAGTCATGTGTTCATTTCAATAATAAACTCAGTAATATTTATCTAGTTGGGGGTTTCATAAAGTAGATCAACAATAGAACAGCAATTTCTCATTTTGGGCCTAGATTTTGAATCCTGGCATAGAGTCAGGCTGGGATTAAGGTGAGAGAAGAGACACCTGTGAGAAACCTGGCTTGAGTAGAATGTTAGTGTTGCTCATCATAGTTCTTTGTATTAATTTGATTTTAAAAACTGGTATGATTTATCTTGATGATTGAGTTGTTTGGAGGACCGCACCCCTTGCTAAAAATTTCCCCTGACATGAATGCATCACTCACTCCCTCTAGACCTGGCTGTCTTTCTCAAGGGTGAAAACACCAGGATGACTCCAACAAGGCCTTGACCAAGCCAAAGGCCTTCTGCTACACACTCGAGTAACTGAAGATGTATCTTTCCTGGATCAAAATTGAGGAGAGAGAAACAAATTATTAGACACACAATACATTAGAAATTTACTTGAAAATAGGTAAATAAATAAATAAAGGATTACCAGGGATCAGTCAACTTCCAGGGTCACAGAATAGAATACTGTGACTATTCAAAACAGATTCCAAGTCCTACAGCATCATCACCCCCTGCTTTTCAATCACAATTCTCATTACTATTAATATATTAGGTGCCATCAAGTCAGTGCTGATTTACAGTGATCTGAGGCACGACTGAGAAAAAAAAAAAGTACCTGATCAAAATTGCCTTTTGAAACTTGAATTTCTTTTCTTCACTTTTTTTCCAGGTTAAGATATGATGAGTGTGCTCTTCATTTTTTCACTTTCCAATTCTAGACCTTTGCATATTTAATTCTTACACTCTGTTTTGTTTTCTGGTGCTGTCTTTCAAAAGCCTATGTTCAGATGTTTTACTTCATTTTTTCCCTACTTGTTTGAGGTATTTTATGTTCAAGAGTTATCTTCAGAGTCTATTCTAACATCCACTTTGGTCTTCTCTCTCTTTACTGACTTTTCAATGAACTTTTGCTTCCTTCATGCGTGATGTTCTTGATGTCATCCCTTAACTCATCAGATTTTCTGTCATTAGCATTCAACACACCATACCTGTTCTTGAGATGTTCTCTCAATTCCAGTCAGATGCACTCAAGGTTGTATTTGACTCTTGGGACCTGGCTATAGTTTTCTTCAACTTTAATCTGGACTCACATGTGAGAATTTGATGGTCTCTTCCACATCAGCCTCTCTGACTTTGTATTGGCTGATGATAAGAAATTTCTCCCTGTTTTCTTTCAGAAAATGTTTTCAGTTTGATTCCTGTGCATCCCATCTCACAAAATTGCATATGTATGCAGTTGAAAAGCAGTATTTGCAATGAGAAACTCATTTATTTTGTAAATTCTATCAGCTACATCTCTACCACCAAGGCCATATTTTCCAACTACTCTTACTTCATTGTTTCTAACTTTCAAATCCCAGTAGCCAATAATTACCAACACACCAATCTGATTGCATATTTCATCCATTGCAGACAGAAGAAATTGATAAAATGCATCAACTCCATTACTGGCTATGGTGTTTGGTGTGTAAGTTTGAATAATATTTGTATTAGCTGATCTCCCTCATAGGCATATAGATAGTATCCGTTTACCACTTTCCTTCAAGAAAAGTACTGAAATGTCCTTTTTAGTGATGGATGTGATACCATGCCTCAGAAATTTGTCATTCCCAGCATGGGAAACCATATGACTGTCTGATTCAAAATGACCAACACTAGGCAATTTCAGCTCACTAATGCTTAGTAAATTGATCTTTATGTATTCCACTCAAGTTTTGAAGCGGTCAAATTTTCCTACATTTTATCGTCATATATCTCATGCTCCACTTGTTAATGTGTGTTTTTAGTTACTTCTTCTCATTTCCAGTTGTGCCTGCTAAGCAAATGAAGGCCTTTAAATCTTTACTGTGTTCATGTCATTACTTTCAACTCAACTTGGCGTCAAACACCATATTTTGTTTGCCTTTCAGTTTGATGGGTGGATCTTCTGATTCTCTATAAGACAATATTCTAGGGCTATTCATAAAGTTTGCAGTGACTGACCTCTCTGAAGTGTACCGTCAATTCCTTCTTCGTAGTCTTTTCTGAGCCTGGAAGATTAGCTGAAACCTGTTTATCACAGGTGAGCCTGCTGGTGTTTGCAATTTCAACCAGTGATGTAGCTCCAAGCTGCAGTCACACAGAGGCTACCATAGTGCCACCAACTGACTAAGGAGTCGTGTCCTTACACTATCTTCATTTATGATTCGAAGAAAATAACAGTTTCCACTAAAGAGTCCACACATGACACTGATGATCTGAATGAGCTGTAGCGTAGAGAACAAATGAAAATGAGCAAATCTTCCCACTCCCCATTCAGCCTGTGGAATCCATTAAAAACTAATTTTCATTAAAATACCAATCAATTTTCATTTAATTTTCTAATTATTACTATTATAAGAATACTTCTGATGCTTCAAATCTTTGAAACCCTCTTATCTAATGTATTGCTGTAAGATTGGCAACATGCTTTATGCAGAGAGAAATGGTTATTAGTGAAACTGAACTTAGTTGTAACTATTCTCCCCCTCTATGCGGTGCAATGTTTAAATTTGTCTTAGCTTTTCCACAGAGTAGAAGGTGCATTGGGCATGTGTGTGCATATGTGTGTGTGATACAACATAATTTGTTTACTACAGAATCCTGCAAGTAAAGATCCAAGAGGAATCACAGATCTGCATCCAAGTGCTAAAGTGGTGGGTTCCTATGATGGATAGTACCTTTTCAGATTCTGTTGCTCACATCTTCACACCGCCCCTTCTCCCCAATAGAAGTATCTGATTTGAATTATTTGTCAGCTCACTGAGTGTATGAAGACCATTGTCCCTAATCAAAGTAATATAATAGTGATATTGGGATTTTTTTTCTGCTATTTTAAAATCCCTACCAGATCACTTGGCAGAGCATGTTTTAGCCCTGGAGATTTTAATCTGGCCAAAGGAGCAAGCTGGAATTTCACAACGTCAGAGTTGAGACTTTTTAGAAATCATCATTAAAAAAAACCCACAGATTTTCATTAATCTATTCATTTATTTATATCAAGATCCTAAAATGGGGTGAGTAGTGGGTTAACATATAGCTTTCTCCAAGAAAGCATCCTTACAAGGAACCCTGCACACACCACCCCTGTTAGAGACTGACCAAGAAACACGTTTTCTGTAGGCCCTACCATTTCCTGATGATAGAGACTAGCCCTCTCCTGTTTTTGGAAGTTGAGTGTGAAGACCCTGCCTTGTGTAAGGAAGTGACTTTATGTAGAAAACAAAAGTGATTTTTTCTTCTCTGATACACTTTACATCACTGTGTCTCTTATTTGCTTTATACAACTTCTTCATGAGCCCCTAAAGCTGGGGGGATTAGGGAAAGTCTGAATCAAGGTAGTGTAATAGCATAATCTGTAGATGTTACCCCATTTCATTGACATCAGCAAGTCACTAAAGTACAACATGTTTATAGCTTTTATAGATAGCAACTTAGCTTTCATCATTTCTTTCTATTTAGAGCTTGAAACTGGATATCCAAAATGGCTCTGCTGGGCTCACCTGAGGATTTTGGATGCAAGATCATCACCATCTTCCATGGATACCTATGGCATACATTTCTGGTAGTTTGTAAAATGCTCTTAATCCAGAGGGGAAATGTTTAAGAGAAACAACCTCTTTCTGGAATAGCTACCTGTAGAATTCACAGAGGCATGTACTATTAAATATTTGCATGGATGTTTCCAATGCTTTTTAGCTAACTATAAAAATAGTCTTCTTACTCTAATATTCCCCTACACAGTGTTAATCCAGTGATTTTTAAAAGACTCAAGACATTGAGAAGAAAAAATTGCAGTCATGAGCCTGAAAAACAAAGCACGCTTTAAAGAGATTCATTCTTAGGGAATAGAAAGGTATTTCCCTGGTCTGGGTATGACATGGTAACCACTAATTCTCGCCTTAAGGAAATTATTTCCTGTGGGAAAGAAACCAAGAAAACCCACACAGGAGGGCATCTAATTCCTACAGACAGCTAAAAGTGAGATGGTCCACCTTGCATATTTCCTATCCAGGAAGAGTGGAAGGTCCATCCATATCTTGGGATAGTCACCATAGCTATGGACTGGTCCCTGGAAAGGTGGTGGCACAAAGGAAACAAGATGCTCCCTGTAATTCTAAATTCCAGACTTGCCTTTCAAGGGGTTCTTTAAGAAGCTGAACAAAGAATCCAAGGGGTTACAGGGATGTTGTCAAATTAACTCCTGCTGAGAAATACTCCTAATTCTTACAGTGGGCTTTTGAGATGCTTCTCATATATGGGGTGGAGCACTTACAGTGCACTTTTCCCTGACTCCCCACCCCTGTCTGTTTATTATGATGTGGGGGATTGTCTTGCGAATGATTTCAGTTCCTGCTAATAGGCATACTGCTCAGCGTGTTCTCAAGTTTTCTTTTTTCTAACAGCTATTTTAGAAAATTCTCTAACATGCAATTTTGAAAAATTCTTTGATGGAAATAAAGTGTTGAATCCTTTGCATGTCTGAGAGGAGCAAGAGTCACCAAGGAGAGTGGTGACTCAGCTCTTTTCCCTGCAGCAGCTTGCAGTAAGCATTCACTCTCCTGAACATGCAGATATACACACACTTAAACCCACTATTTGCAACCAACTCTCACTTAAGAATTTCATGTGAAGTTGTGGGGAACAGTATAAGTCAGGTTCCAGTCATTTTTAGCTCATAGAGGACCCATGTGGTAAAGTAGAAGTACCCCGCAGGGCTCTGTACATTGTCATCTTTACAACTTTGTGACAGCGGCTTGCCACCTAAGATCACCAGGGCTTTTCCGCTCAAGAGCAGTGAGTGGGTTCAAACAGACCTTTTGGATAGCATCCAAAGGCTATAACCACTTTTCTCCCCAGAGCAGCAACAACAGATTCAGTGAGCAGAATAGAACTGCTTCTGTGGGTTTCCAAGGCTGAAAGTCTTTGGGGGAGTTGAAAGTCCCATCTTTCCCTCACAGAGCGGTGGGTGACTCCCAACTACCCACCTTGCCATTAACAGACCAACTCACCACCACTCCGCCACCAAGACTCTTTCAGATGCGAAGACACTCATACTTTGACACCGATTCACTTATGACTCACAGTGGCCCTGTAAGACAGGGTATACCTGCCCCCTGTGGGTTTCTGAAATTGTAAATCTTTATAAGAACAGAAAGACTTATCTTTATCCCCCAGAACACATAGGAAGCTTCAACTGCTGGCCTTGCGTAGTCCACTAGGATAGGGGAGCTCATTCCGACATGGACCAGCTCTCTTTCAAGCTCTCTGGGGGGTATAATGGGTTTAGGGTGTCTGTTAACTGCAAGGCCAGCTGTTGAAAACCACCAGACAGAGGCTCCCCAGAAGAAAGACAAAGTTTTAGGCTCCCCTAAGGAGTAACAGTCTGGGAAACTAACACGTGAAGTTCTACCCTGTTTTTTAGGGGGCTATGAGTCACCATCAATTCTGTAGCAGTGGGTTTGGTTGTGTGGAACCCTCATTAACCCAAAAAACAACCCTTCTGATTACCAAACTCAAGGGACAGTCCCCACGAGCAAAGCAAATTTTCCTGAGCAAATTGTTTGTGGAGGAGCGAACATCTCCATCCAGGAGAGAGGGAAGGCGACTCAGCTGCAGAAGGACAGTACAATGCCAGCGCTGGGAGCCGACGCATTCAGGTTTGCAAATGCCCCTGTGCAAAATTTGCGCTTCCATCCCTGAAAAGGGGTGAACGGGCTAGCACACTAATGAAGCTTAGGCTGCCGGGCCTATCACGCGACTGTCGCTATCAAGACATTGTCTCTCATCTTAGATTACATTCTCCTCATAACAATCCATGGATTTGATTCAGGAGGAAGGGCCTCCGGATGATGTATTAGTGACAGTGGCAAAATCGAGAGGAAGCACATGGAAAACAGACACCAAATCCATTTCTGTTAGACAGAGCTTGGGATCTGTGCAGGGACAGAGAGGAGACAAGACTGAAACTGAATGGGGAAGACTTAGAGATAAGAGGATTGTGGATGCTTTTGATGAGCTTCTCACTCATACCTGACAAACTTCAGAGGCCTTGCATGGGACTGGAGACCCGGGGCAGCTCCAGAGAAAGTGAAAATCCTCAAGAAGACTAAACGCTGGCTGAGCTTTGAGTCCCATTCTAAATCCACTCAGAGATCAGTGGCAGAGGCCCAAAGCTTTACAGGCTCTTGAGATTTGTGCAAAGCCTTTGCACAAACCACTGGCTGGCCATTAAGTGATGCAGACCCAGAGGCTCCTCATGAAAAATAGAATCAAGTCTAAAAATAAGCCTTACAACTTAAGAAGAGACGTAAGTGACTGCTGGGGCTGGCAGGTGGGATGGAACAGATTCTGCAGTTTAAATGGAGGCACATAACATTGACAACGTTCCAAAAAATAAATTAGATATATGTTTGCCATATTGTGTGAATACTATTGGTCCAAGCAATCTCAAGTATACATGTACACCCATATTGGCAAGAATTCAGTGGTAATCTAAAGCAAGATTAATACCTTCACCCACAGATGAGCTGTCTAGCATTCAAGGCTCAACAATCTCTCTATAACCGCTCTGACTTTCCCTAACGGTCCATATCCTGCAAGACGGATGTGGATTTACAACGCTGACATCAGAGAATCTGAAATCCCTCTAAAGCACGCAGAGTAATTCTCTTCTTACTGTGCTAAAGTGTACTAGCCCAGCAGATTAAGCCGTGCATTAAGTTCCCAGAATGGCCAGTAGATGGCCACATAGTAAATGAAATCTCTGTTGAAAAATCTTAATAATTTTATCCTTTTCTAAGCCTTCAAAGTCATGACTTTAAATAAACCTGTTAAGTAAAGCATAAGGCTCAGTGCTACGGCCCTGGAGCTAGAGATCTGAGAGAATTTTCCCGGACAACACTTCTTTCCTTGCCAGGGTCATTGGAGACAAATCAGGAGCCAAACCCCAATCCCTCTGCTTTTAGAACAGCGTCAGCTCTCCACAACACGGTAGAATTGCTCTCTCACGGGTCCTGGTGGCTCAGTAGGGAAAGCACGACACCCCAGCAGCCTCTCCTTGGAAGAGAAATGAGACCACCCATCCTTTCGTAAAGATTCCATGTCTCTGAACAAGGGGAATACATACCTTTATAAGAGGAGAGAGCTTGGACAGCAGCTGGAATATGGAGATTTTAAATTGGGTTGATGTATCATACTCACTCTCAGTGGTGGAGTTCAATCTTCTTGGTGCTTATGTACCCATTGACTTTTAAGTACCACACTCCTGCAATCTACTCCAGCTGCCTAGATTTTAATTGTTTGTTAGATTTTATTGTTTTTTAAAAAATTATATATATATGTATATATATGATCCATGGCTTCCATGGAAACCCAAAGAGCTCCCCACCCCCACCCCCAGCCCGGATGTATAATGGATACTAAAGGTCAGGAGAAGCCAGTGGCCCAATGACTGAGCTATATTTGAGGTGGACTGTGGTTAACAATTAATGTACCTCTGCTAATCATCACCCAGGCTTGAAAAACATCAATTAGGTTCCTGAGGTTATTGGAAGCTTCCTGATTGCCAGCTAACGGAAGGTCAGGCTTTTAGGAAACTCCGGGGCTGTTATGTAGGGAAGTGGCTGTCTCCCTGGCTTGACGGAATCCATTAACCTCTTTTGTCAGGAAAAAGCTGTAATTGTGACCTACGTGTAATGGATATTGATTTTTCAGAAAAGAAAGACACTTTTACTTTATACTTCAGGAGACTCCATGGACGAACGTTACAGGACAGGAAGTCCTTTGGATCACAGGAAAGCTCATTGGCAAGATATTCTGTACAACCTGTGTGGTTGTACAGAAGAATCTTAGGTGAAGGAATTCAAAATTCAAGGATATCAGCATTGGCTACAGCAGTTGGCACTAGCAAACCGTTGATGGAGTAGACATCATTTATATCTCCAGCACTCCTTCAGGACGATTTCACATAACCTCACACCAAATCTCATGAATATTAGTATACTCCTTTTAATGTTTTCCAAACAACTGAGTCCCCCCAAATTTATACCTTCACATAAAAGAGATACAGCATATTCAGTAATATCATCTGTATAATCCAAAGCACTAATACTAAAATCGTGCATTGAGCCAAATAATATGCTGCGACTCTAAATTGAATTTTAATAGAAAGAGAGAGAGAAAAATAGCGAGTCCCTTCCCAAATCCAGGATGTGTAAAGAGAACAAATATTCTCACATCCTTAGTGCTGAGCCACGAAACCAGGGAGCCTCTTGAGAGGTTGACAAGTGGTGGCTGAGAATGGCCAACCAGGACAGAAGAGGGAAGCACATCTCAATTTAGTCTACCTGTGGCTGAGATGTTTCGTGATAGATCTGACTCTTCAATACCTTTTTCAGAGCCCTGCTGGGCCACACCCAAAGAGATGCTTATGAATCTGAAACCCATTCTTTATTATAGCTAGACTTTGGATTCTGTCCTCAGCAGATGAGGCCTCTGAGCCTCATCCTTCATTCCCACTCCAGCCCCACTGAGTTGGAAGATACCTTTGCTGTGTTGACATGCCTGAAAAAGCAGTGTATTGTTGTCTCAGCAAGCTGTGGGCAGGGACAGAAAGTCCTAGGAATGGTGGCCACAAGGGAGCATCCTGGGAGCAAACAAGAAAAAAAAAAGGATGGATGGCAGGGGTTTATAACAAGGGAACCTTTGCTCTGGCCCAAATAAATGAAAAGGCATTCATTATTGAACAATATACCAGATTCCAGCCACTTTAGCAAAGAGCATGGAGGATATCTGCAGAACACCCTGCCAAACCTCTGGAACCTGCATTTTTCCCAGTGTGAAGCTCTCTGGCAAGTATCACAAAGACTTGAAAATTGGGGAGAAGAAGATCCCTATCACACAGTAGGGAAGTGGTAAGACAGCCATCTGAACCTAGGCAGCAGGTCAGAGCCATAGCCTGAACTGTGATCTGTGCACTTTTGAAATTGAACTATCACAAGTTATCATATCACCTATGAGTTCATCCCTGGACAAAGGGACTTTTATCTGGAAAGGAGCAAAGAGAGGACCATCCACTCTTCAAGCCTAGGTGTTTGAGATAGAAACTTCAATTTCATATTCATATCTTCTCCAGGTTCTTCAATATAGTAACCAAGGATTAAGCAAGTTTCAGAGAAACTTTAGAAATTTAGTAGAAATCAAGAGAAAATCCGCTGTGTAAAATACACACACACATATACAAACACACCATAGAATTGAGGGAGAGGAGAAAGTTTCAAAAAGTTCATGGATAAATTCCATTATCTTTCCATTACATGTTTACATGAGGTTTTTTAAAGCCCTTTATATATGTGTGTGAGATGTACCTCAACTTTATCCTCGTCCAAGGAGGAGAGCATGGGGACAGAAGAACCAAGCACCTATTAGATGTCCCATGGGTAGGTCTTGAATAAGACATGCCAAGACCTTAACGTGCTGCTGACCGTGGAGATGAAGAACATGCCTATTCCAGAGTAACCACACCCCTAACCTTGCACCTCCTCCCCTCCTCACATCAGTAACTTAAACTTCTGCTACAACTACAGCATGGCCAAACCTTGACAGACCCTGGGAAGGTGGAGAGTGAAAAAGCATAGTCACCCCTAACCAGTAAAAATGTCAGCAGAAATAAAATCATTTTGATTCTTGGAAAACAGCAAAACAAAACAAATTATATACATATACATTATTCTATATAGGAATCTCTGTGTATATTGATAGATACATACTTTGTACATACATAGATGTCGAGAGAGATTGATCCAGCTCTCTGATTACATAGTGGTTCCATATGAGTCCGAATCGATATCTTGTCACTGGGCATGATTTGGAATATGTGTGCGTGCGTGCACTTTTAACACATTTTCCAGAGTTTAAAATCATTGCTTCACATCATTATCAGCATCAACTCTTTGCTGTGAAATACAGCTAGGGTCACACCCCAGGTTTCTGGGTTACAGTCTGACGTCTCTCATAATACCGGTTTGACTCAGGACCATGTATCTGCAGTTTGTCAGTGAGTGCAGCTGAGGATTGATTTCATCTGCTTTAAAATACCTTTGGTGTGCTCTCTGAGAAGAACAACATTGCCAAAGTTCAAGATATCATTAATTACTGCAGCCTGGGGTCTGGCTGAGAGGAGGAAGGTACAATCTCCTTAGGAGCAGTGAGCAAATGTGACGTGTCAAGATTGAGGCACTGCCAAGCAATTTAGAAGAGAAATAAATCAATCCATTCTGTCATTTTAACGCTGCCTGGTAATTTAGCCTGTTTCGACACAGACGCCCTCAGCAGCTGCACACCATGAGACTTGATCTCCCATCTTCAGAAATGAATGGTCACTTTTGGGACCGATCTCACGCCACCTTCTTCTCTTGGTTTCCTTGGCTCTTCAAGTGAGAGAACAGTTAATAAGAGTAAAAAACGAGAATGACACCACATACGGCTTCTCTGTATCAGAGCAGCTTTGAAAATCTTACACGCTAGCACCTCCCCGCAGTAATGCTTCTCAAAATCATGAGAAGAAATCGCACACATACTAGGGTTGAGGTATTCTAGGAAACTGAAAACCCTAAGCAAGACACGTCTCAGAGGAAGGGAACAGGCTTCTAAATAGACACTCATTAAATACTCTGATACATGAGTAAATTTGTTTCTTCTCTGCGATTCTTGCTAGTTCCATATCCTTCTGTTTCTGGTAAGTAGAAGCCAACAATGATCGCTGCTCCGATGCTTCCCAGACCTCCTGGCACTACTCATTTCACTAGAATTTAGAACTTGATATGATCATTGTGGACTACATTAGGCACTTGACTGACTTTACTCTAAGGCTTTACAGTTTTACTATAAAATTTCCAAACCTAGAAAGTCTGTTTTAAAAGATACTTGATTATATTTTAGGACTCTCTGTAGTCGTGCCATACAGAAGTATATGTGTAGGCATAGAGATCATTGTACAAAGAGATAGCTCCCTCTCTTTTCTATACATGTATAAACTGATGTGTGTCTGTATATGTGTAAATTTATGCAAATGCCTGCATGCTGTGGGTGATGAGTTGAGCTACTTTGAAAAACACCAACCACTCTGAGGAAGAACAATGGGATTTTTTACTCTCTTAAAGGTTCACCGTCTCTAAATCCAGTTTTCCTCGCCCTAGCAGGTCTTTCTGAGAACTCCGGCGGCATAGTGGTTACACAGTGAACGGTGAATCACAAGGTCAGCAGTTTGAAAGCACCAGCTGCACAATGGGAGAAAGACTGGGCTCCCACAGCAGTGACAGGCTTAGGAACTCACAGGGACAGTATCTCCCTGTTCTACAGGGACCCTGGGAGTGAACGTCAGCTGGATAGCAGAGTTTTTTGTTTTGTTTTGTTTTTCAAAGAGGATCTCTATGAGACCGAATTGACTTGATGGTAGTGAGGTTTGAGTTTGGTACCAATTAACATGTGACTACACAAAGCATTTTAGATTTTCATTGGGGTGGTTGCCTTTTTTTTTCCCCTATAAGGAGCTTCTAAAGGTTCATGAAAGCAAAATTATTCGCATCCTGGTCAACAGTCCAAGAGAATTCAGTAGAGACTTCATCTGTATGGGGATTCTGTAGATGGATTTTGAGTTTTCATTATTCTTGATTTCATATTTTAAAAATACAAAAAACACCAACAATTACATTCAGAAACCTTCAATCAGAAAGTAGAAAATATTAAAAACAAAAACAAATTTAGAATGGGTCAAAAGGTGAACAAATGATAAAGGGTTCAATTTTAACTTAATTCTGTGGGCTTTCATTCACTTTACAATGCATTGTGATAGCAAGGTTGGTCAGAGAGAATTCATCAAAAATTTAGTCCACGTGGTGACCTGGCAAATGGATCAGAGGCTTCCAGTGTCACCCATAGCCTTCTGCACGCTGGGTGGTAGAAATTTAAGCACTAATGCCATTATTTCCTCTACTCTTCAATTTTTTGGGGGGTGGGGTAACCATCACAGCCCTCTGGTGGGAGTGGGTCACCCAGCCTTGCTGCTGGATATGAACCGCCAACCCAGTAGCCTGCAGTCCTGCACCACAACCACTACACCACTGGGGCTCAGTCCCTCTACTCTTCAATTTTATTATTTATAATCCTTGAATTACACAGGCTAGTGAGCTTCTTCTCTGTGGATTTTACTGACACTTCACTTAGATGACTGCTTGTTTTAACTCAAAGCTTTAAGGCCCTTTAAGACACTATTTTTTTCTGATAGCTGGGCACCATTTGATTTCTTCACCACACTTTGCTATCACCCCCACGTCACTCAAACATTCAATTATGCACAATCTAATGAACAGAATTTGATGAGGTTAAAACTCAGGAGGAAAGGCTGTCTGAATAGAAGCAGTAAACGAAGAAAGGGAGCGACAGATAGCTGTTAAATTATGTGGTCTACAATCAATATTTAAAGTGAAATATGCATCTATTATCTCTGCAAACTTTCATGCACTAAAAATTGAGATTTTTTAAAAGTGAAATAAAGTGCTAAGATGGAAAGATTTCATCCAGAGGTCTAAGGAGCACTTGTCCCAGAGTGCAGTATTTTTTTTCAGAGTGCGATATTTTGAATCATCCCATTTGCATTAGAAAACTGGACAATGAAAAAGAAAGCTCAAGGGAGAATTGGTTCATTTGAATTATTGTGTTGGTAAAGAATACTGCATATACCATGGGCTACCAGAAGAATAAACAAATCTGTCTTGCAAGAGATTTAGAATCAGTCACATGTTTTTTGGACATGTCGTCAAGAGGGACTCGTTCATGGAGAAGGAAGACAATGTGCTTGGTAAATGAGAGTATCCATGAAAAAGAAGGAAGCCCTCAATACAATGGATGGACAGAGTGCCTTCAATGATTGTTTCAGTCATAGGATTGTGAAACTGGTGCTGTGACAGGCAGTGGGCACTGTTTTCTTCTGTTGGATAAAAGCTTGCAATGGGTTGGAATTGACTCAGTGATGCCTAATGACAAGCTATAGCAATTAATAGCAGCCTTATTTCCTACGCCTTTCACTCAAAGCAGAGGAAATCAAAGGAAATATGTCTGGAGAGAGATTTTTCACTTTCTTTCTTAGATTAGACTTCCTCTACTTCTGATAAATCACTGATTGATGGATCCCCTGTGAATTACTCCTATCTTCATCTTTTAAAAATCGACACAATATTGAGATGACACCCTTGTGCACTTTCCATCAGAGTGCACAATGACTTCTCCATTTTTCATATTTTTGTCATTATAATGTAAATGTTAAAAGAATAGGACTGGACCTTGAAGTCAATCTCACATTGACATCATATATTACCAGATACACTTAGATCTTTAAAACTTTCATGGTGTTCCATTCATTGTATAGGGGATTTAGTTAACAATAACTATAAAATAGTGAAGCATGAAGTTCCCAAATGCCAATGTCAGGACCTTGATGTTTAGAAACAGTCCAGATGGCTATTTACTGTAATGGAGACTGTGTGCTTCTTGTGTAACAGAAACATAAAACACTTGGGAATTAAAAATATGATGCTTGAAATGTTTTAAAAATCAAAAAAAGAGTTGGGCCACACAGTTAAATAATGACCTCAGAAAGTCAGGGAGAATATGAGATTAAAATATTTTTAAAGAATAAAATATGAATATTAGTAGATTGATAAAAAAAATACCTAATATTTGACTTAAGCAAAAATGATTGTAAGTGATAATAGAGAATGAGTTTTTATCATAAAGTGTGAAAGAATGTATTTATTACAATACTCCAGAGAAATATCAACATTTTATCTCCTAGGTATAAGCGAGAGCTATCTTCTTTTTTTTTAATCTTCAAGAGCTTCCTTCTATCCTCATACTGAGCACTAAGCATTATCTTATGTCTAGTTTGTGCTGATGGGCTGTGACAACAGGTGGCATGAATCCTTTGTAGATCAATATATTATTTTAAGCGTTGACTCGTTTCTGTTGGCACAGTGACAGTGTATTCTGTCCATCTTCTTTTTATGCTCTCTGCATTGTTCCATATGGTGCCCAAAGAATCTTTCAATACTGAAACTTCAGGTTTGGATTTTTTTTAGTTCTTTCATTTTTTTAAAGCTTTTTGTTTTACAGGGATTTAAACATTTTTGATATATAATTTTGCTGGTGCTTCTTAACACATTTGTACATATGTTGCCATCATCGCTTCCAAAACATTTTCTTTCCACTTGAGCCCTGGGAGTTCTTTCATTGTAAGATATGTTGAGCATGGTCTTCCTTTATGGTTTTCTATGTCTTTCTGCCTTTTAATACTTTGTTTTGTCTTCTTGAGCTGCTGCCCTTTGAAGTTTTCTGTACAACTATCTTACTTCACTATTTCTTTCATGTGCCTCAGCTACTCTGTGCTCAAGAACAAGTTTCAGAATCTCTGCTGACATCCATGCTGATCTTTCTTTCCTAGCTTATTAATGACCCTTTGCATTATTCATTAAAGATATCCTTGATGTCCTCCCCACAGCTCATCAGGGCTGCTGTCATTGATGTTCAATCTGTCAAATCTGTTCTTCAAATGTTCTTGAAATTCAAGTGGCATCGACTCAAGGGAGTATGTTGGCTCTGGGGGACTTGTTTTCATTTTCTTCAACTTCAACCTGAACTCACAGAGGGGCAATATTGATGGTCACTTCTATAGTCAGACCTTGGCCTGATTTTTGCTATTGATATTGAGTTTCTCCCTAATCTCTTCCAACAGATGTAGTTATTTTGGTTAGTTTGTATTCCATATGGAGAAATCCATTTGTATAGTTGTCATTTGTGTTCTTGGAAAACTACATTTGTGATGAAGAAGCCATTGTTCATGCAAATTTCCTATCATGCAATCTCTCTCCAGCTTCATTTTGATCATACAACCATATATCCAAATACTATCCCTTCCTTTTTGCTTCTAACTTTAGCTCTCCAATAGCTAATAATTATCAATGCATCTGGATTTCATGCTTGATCAATTTCAGACTGAAGGAGCTGATAAAATTTTTCAATATCTACAGAACTAGCTTTAACTGCTGGTGCATACATTTGAATGATAACTTATTGATTTCCTTGTATATTGATAGATATTTTGTATCACAGCAGCATTGTACTTCAGAACAGATCTTGAAATGTCTTTTCTGATGATGAATTTGACACCATTCCCCTTGAATCTGTTATTATGATCACAACAGTCATGTGATTTTCTGATTCTTAAGGACCAATACCAGTTCATTTCAGCTTACAGGTGTTTAGTCTATTAACCTTTATCTGTTCATTTGATTTTTAAATGTCTAATTTTCCTATATTTATGCTTCATATATTCCAAGTTCCAGTTATTAAAAGATGTTTGCAACTGTTTCTTCTCATTTTGAGGTGAAAGTCCTGGATGTTTTTCTCTTGCAGGCTTTATTCAACTTATGTCATTTGGGTCAATTTTCCTTTGAGAAGGTAGCTCTTACTCAATCATATTCTGTGTGTCTTCTGACCTCAGGAACTCATCTTCTGGCATTGTGTCTGACAGTGTTCAGCTGCTACTCATGAGATTTTCAATATCTAACAATGTTTTGCTATCCATCAAGTTTTTATTTTCTAATGAATCCTTTCAAATGGACAATATACTCCTTCCATAGTATACTGTATACAATGATAATTTTGGGAGCAATAGCGACGATAAATAAGAAATGGACTAAAATAATTCCTAAGACAAGACCAATGTCTTATGATTTCTCTATATATTCTCAATTGTGAGCACTTGCATTTTAAAGAGGATGGAGCATAAACCTCAGACTAACATACAGGAAGTCAGAAATCTGCACAGGCAATCACAAACAGATAAATTCTTATTATGAAATTCTATTCATATTTCTTTAAATCACTCAAATAAATGAAATAATTGCATCTGAGTTTTTGATTCAGGAATCTAGAATAGAGGGCTCTTTTTGCTTTTGCCCTGAGCAGTCGGCATAGCTCATCACTTTAAGGACGTTGCTCTGACTGCTATCAAGTGGATGGCAACTAAGGAAGAAAACCGGCCTGGGGTTCCAAGCTGGAGACTCCTTATAGGGCTAAAGAGCAGCTGGTAGCTTCGAACTGCTGCCGCTGTGGTTGCAGCCCAACAAGTAACATGACAGCATCAGGGTTTTGTGAGAAGCATTGCTAGCACATCTGAAAACACAAAACAACCCAAAGTCAAACCTCAGCCTCTGAGTCAATTCTGACTCATAGCAATTCTATACTGGGTTTCTAAGACTATGAATCTTTACAAGAACAGAAAATGAAAAAGAAAGAAAGAACTTCCCTGCTATCCAGTGGATTCTGACTCACAGGCAGCCATTAGGACAGAACAAAACTGCCAAGTGGGTTTGAGAGTACGACTCTCCTTCTTCTTCTTCTTCTTCTTCTTCTTCTTCTTCTTCTTCTTCTTCTTCTTCTTCTTCTTCTTCTCCTTCTTCTTCTTCTTCTTCTCTCTCTCTCTCTCTCTCTCTCACACACACACACACACACTCTCACGACTTTTTTACAGGAGTAGAAAGTCTTAACTTTCTCTCCTGGAGAGGCTGGGGGTTTCACACTTCTGACCTGGTTGCATTTAGCAACCCAGCGGTAGACTGCTTTGGTCAGGCTTCGGTAGCAACAGAAGTTTTGTTGTTGTTCTTCTTCTTCTGTAAAGTGATTTACTATTTTAATTAGATGCAGTGATTAGAATATTGTGTACTTCATTAAAACACTTGGAAGGCAGAAGTGCAATTTTCTTTTAATCTGTAAGACAATCATTTTTATTAGTGGTCTCAAGCAATGAAATCTGTATAAGAGAAGTTGGAGATGACTTTTAAAAGAAGAATGTGTTAAGTTAGAGGAAAAGTTTAAAAATTTAGTAAGTTATGATGTTAATATTCATGTAAATTAGCTAAACATTTTTTCTCTTTTTTAACTATGTTTGTGCTAAATAGATATTTTTTCCTTTCAGTTACAAGCGGTGTTAATAATTTCTTGCTTAGGACACTTTCATTTTAGCAAGACATCATGAATAGTAAAAAGTTTTATTTATCTTTTATTTTTATTAAAATAAAGGTAATCAGGGCTGAGCCCCGGTGGCAAAGTGGTTGTGCTAAGGACTGTGGTCCACTGGGATGGGTTTCAATTCCAGTTCCACGAAGCAAAGGCTGGGCCTCCTACTGCCACCACCAGAGAGCAGTGATGCCCCCCCAAAAATAAAAATAAATAAATAAAATAAAATAAAGGTAGTCAAAGAAAATCCAGTTTTTCTAAAAAGTTGGCAATATGTGATTGCCAGAGTAAAGATCTGATCAGTAATGCAGTTAGCTGTTCGGTGGCTTGCGATTGCATGACCAATGGGAGTACATAGGTCAGGAAGCATAAAGTATGTTTTAAGTAAATGTTATTCTCAAAGAACTTTCATCCTCTTGTAAAGAAAGACTAATAGGCACAGAAAAGAAATCCCCTGTGATTATGTCAGTATGTGAACACATATATTTTTGAACAAGAAGACTCTTGTGAAAGAATACTTTTACTGCTTCTAAAAATTGATCATTTCAAGGAAGAGACAATAAAGGAGACAATGTGACAAAGAAATCTATACAGAGACATCTTAGAAGGTTACATGTCATAAGTTAAAAATAGATAAACCATTGTGTGTCTTAGAGAGGAAAAAAAATAAATGAATGGTGTCATCGCCATCCTGAGTGCAGTAAAAGGCTGGACTGGGGTCTTGAGAACAGAGACCGATGCAGAAAAAAGGATCTGACTCCATGGCAAACATATCCCATCATCTGCTAACAGAGCTCAGAGCTCACTAAGTGCATTTTCAGCCTGACTTCCAACCTCTCTCCTGAAATCTCTGCTGCTGCTGCTGCTGCTACTGCTGCCAAGTGTCTTTGGGTCTGTCCTGATTCATAGCAAACATAAATACCAGAAAACAAAACACTGTCTGATCCAAAGCCATCCTCCCAATTGTTCTGTTTAATCCCACAAGGTAAGTCACTGTGTCTGTCTATCTCTCTGAGGTTATGTTAGTCTGGGGGGACTTGAGAAACAAATTCACGAGCAATCATATGTGTATAAGAAAGAGTTTTATACAAAAGAGTAATTGTATATTAAGAAAACATCCCAGTCCAGTCCAGATGAAGTCCCTCTGTCTGATTTTGGCCCATATGTCCCATACCAATCTACACATTCCTCTTCAGACTCACGCAATACATACAAGGTTGCCAAATGCAGGAAGATCACAGGTCAGTGGGTGCAAAGTCTTGTGAATCCAGCGGCAGCAGGAGCATCTCAGTGATGACACGACTCTGCGCGTGGTTCCTCCAACTCCAGGGCTCTGGTTGCATCGGTCTAGCTCCATAGGCTCATCGTCAGGAAGGTCTCACAGGAAGTGAACCTGTGTTCCACCTCCGGTGAGCTGTTTATCTCCTTAGTGCCTCTGAATGAGGTCACCAAACTGCCACCTGATGGACAGGCTAAATCCCAGCCCTTCACTCTTCAGTCTCAAATTGACAACAGATTATGTAACTACCACACAAGTTCTTCCTCTTTTTTACTGACTCTTTGAACAGGCGTACTGTTCTCTAGGAATTAGTTCTTCCTGGTAAGCATGAGGGACATCTCTGCATTGTTGTTTCCAAGGAACAGTCGAGTTGTATTTCTTCCAAAGCAGATTCATTCATTCTTCTGGTCATCAGGGGCATATTCTAACTTCTTCACCCACACCATGATTCAAGTATATGGATTCTTTTTAGATTTTCATCACATATCATCCAGCTTTCACATAGGAGGCAATTGAAAACTCCATAGCTTGGGTCAGGCTGAATTCTTCAATTAACAGTTTTGGTCTTTAATACTTTAAAGAGGCCTTGTGCTGCAGATTTTCTCAACACAATAAGTTGTTTCATGTGTTGAGCACAGCCTCCAGACACCTGGTGTGCTATGTAAAGTAGCTTTTGGGTGAAGATACTTGACTGTTTTTTCAGGCAAAGACAGCTTCCATATTGACTGTTTAATAAGAAAGCGCAAATTTACATTTAAAGAAAAGCTTGAGAAGCCATCAGGCAAACTGAGATTCCTTTATTCAGTTGAGATGGACTTTCTTGCTTGTTATGCTGCTTTAGCCTCTCATCATCTCATACAGACTGAATGCAGGCCATTTATTCACTGTGTCAGTCTGGGTAGACTAGAGGAACAAATTTCAGAGACACGCATATAGGTATAAGGAAAGGGTTTATATACAAACGATATGTGACCCTAAGAAGGCATCCCAATCCAGTCCAGTGCAAAGTCATAAGTCCAATATTAACCCATATGCCCGAACTCAGTCTATAAAGTCTGCTTCTGACTCAGGAAGTCACAGGTCAGTGGGTGCAGAATTCTGGCGCTGGCAGGGGTCTCCCCATGGCTCCTCACTTCCAGGGCTCAGGTCCATCAACAGCATGCCACCCCAGCTTCAGAGGTCTGTCTTCATCAGGGCAAAGCCGAGTAGTCTCTCCACGGGCTACTGCAGCCTCCCAGCTGCCGCCATTCTGTGTTGCCTGTGGTTAATCATCTCTGAAACTAACTCCCAAAAACTGGGGAAGATAGCTTCTCATCTCCACGAGGGAAATATCACGAGATTTCCCAGGAGTCTCAGGTGAAAGCCATGCCCACACAGAGACCTCATCAACTACTCAATGGCTATCTCCAGATTAACAGGCCAGACTCCACCCCTACATTTCAATTATAAAATTAACATAAGCACATGACTGCCACACCCACTGTAACACCAAACAAGCGATGTAACACAGAGCTGACAGGAGAGCCAAAACAGAACTAGATTGAGAGCAAGGAGTAGTGCAAAATGTTGGATATTCCTCTCTTTGATTCATTTCATACAAAACCTACAAAAACAATTCTAACTCATTCGTGATCTAACTCCCCTTACATCCTTACTAGTGAAAATATGCAGCAGTTATGGAACATATAACATTCCTTCCCTGTTATATGTGTGAAGAGCTACTAAAGTGAGTGTACAGAAAGCAGCCGATGACAATGATCCTCACTTCCCCTTGTTGCATCACTCTCTAGAAGTTGTATGTTGATGAAATAGTAAGAGACAGCCAGTTTTTCTTAACTGCACACCTGGGGGTTCAAATCGTTCATTAAAAAAATCCGTTATTTTTAGTACAATTTTCCTAGGCATTGTATGAAGACCCTCATATAATTTATTTTATACAAATTTAAATTACAAAGTTTATGAGCAAATATTTTTTTCATATCTACCATGTATTCAGTACTGAAAGATACTGTTACATTTACTTGACAGTTCTTTTAAAAAACAATCCAGGGTCCATTCAGACTGTGAAACCATACCAACAAATAGTACGCAAAATTATGTTATTGAGAGTGGGTTTATAAGGCATAGAACATAAATTATTACACAACCTAAATAAACAAAGTATTTTCATTCTATCCATCGTTTGTCTGTCAGTTTTTGTCCTGTGGTGGCCTCTGTGTCACTGTGATGCTGGAATCTATGACCAGATCTTTTGAATACTAGCAGGCTCATCCAAAGTGAACAGGTTTCAGTGAACTTTCCAGACTTAGAACTAAGTATGAGGAAAGAATACAGTCTCCATTTCAGAGGAATTAGCCGCTGAAAACTTTATGCATAGCGTCACACCATTGTCAGATAATGAAAGACAAATAGACAGAAGCAGAACATTGTCATAAATGGTACCTGGAGATGAACCCTTCTGGTCAGATGGTTTTTGAAATATAAGGAAGAACTGCCTTATCAAAGTAGAGGCAACCATACAGATGCTAGTAATTAAAGCCTGTGGGAGGAAAGCCTCTGGGATCTTTATTTGCTGATGGGACACAAATCAACCTAAGTAGAAACAGCTGGAAAAGTCTACTGATAATCAGAACTTGGAACATACAAAGTATGAATCAAGGAAAATTCAAATTCATCAAAATTGAAAAGGAACTCATAAAGGTCAATAGCCTAGGCACTGGTGGGCTGAAATGGACTAGTATTAGCCATTTCGAATTTTAAAAATGATAGTTTAGTATGATGAAAATGAGTTATTCAAGAAAAGTTGAGCTGCATTCATCTTCAAAACAGACATTTCAAGCTCTATTTCAAAGCACAATCCTGTGTGTGATCATCTCTATCTGCCTTCAAGAAAATCCAATAAATTCAAATATCATTCAACTTTATTCACAAACCACAAAAACTTGCGATGAGGAAATTGAAGGATCCTATCAACTTCTTCAGTCTGAAATGTATGAAACATAAAATCCAGATGCCTTAGTAATTTGTGATGGTTGGAATGCAAGGGATGGAAACAGAGGAAGTTAAAGTACTTGGAAAATATGGCCTTGGTCATATTGAAGTCATATGGAAATGGAAGTAGAGATAACATGATAGGATTTTGCAAGACCAATCACTTTTTCATTTCAAATAACCTTTTCTAACAGCACAAAGGCTGATTGTACATGTGGACTTCTCCAGATGGAAGAATGATGAGAGCACAAGAAACTCCATTTTGTGAAAATTGTCTTGCAAGATGCTGACCTTCTGATACAAGAGATTACACTTTTTCACCAGAAGATGATTCAATGTATGACCACCAAATGTACATAAAAAACCTCCCCATATAAGTGAAAAGATTAGTGTTCCGCTCACCATTAAATGTACATACACAACCTTCCTGTACAAGTCAACAGGGTTCCTGCTGTCCACCAAACACACACACACGAACTTCCTGTACCAGGTAAGAGATTATGTCTTCCTGCTGTCCCCCGAATATACATAAACAACCTTTCTGCAATTCAACACCCACCTGCTACAAGAGATTACCTGTTCTCACCAGAAGAACACTGAACATATGACCACCAAATGTATCAGACTGATGAGAACTAAGCAAAGCAACTGAACATCATGGGGATTTCCAAACTTTGCTTACCACCATGTATAAAACCTGGATCCCAGAGTTGGTCAAGTCAGAAAGCTAGGATCCAGGAGACATCAACTCCTACTCTTTCCAACTGGGGCCCAGGGTGAGTACACCAATGAAGGCATTGGCCATAAGGACTAGAACTTTTAACTTTAAAATGCTTGCTGAATAAACCTTTATGATTATATATGATTATACTCACTTGCTGCATTATATTTTACTTCTACTTAACCCCTAAGACTTCAAATTGTTTGATGTGTGATGTTTGCAAAGAACCTTCACAGTGAATAAACTGAGCATTTGAAAATGTCATTAAGTGTTTTCAAATCATTGCTCAAGCAGCTCATGACAAAGATATAGAAATCAAATTGGCTAGAGCTGTGAAAAGAAACAGCTAAAACCAGGTGAGGGTTTGACTGTGGCATGCATCAACAATTATTCATATGAGAGTCCTAGTTGAAAATGAAGAAAACTGAAGTAACTCCACAAGAACAAAAATACGACCTTGTGTCTATTCTTTCTGAATTTTGAGAACTTCTCAAAAAAAGATCTGATGCATTGAATACTAAAAACAGAAGACATGGTGAGTTGGAGGAGGGCATAAAAAACATAATGTATAAAGAAAACCACGGGTGGAGGGAGACAGTGAACCATGTAAGAGAAGAAAACCACAATCATTTATAATTTATCAAGGATTCCCAAGAGTAGGAAGGTGGGAAATGGATGGGAAAAGGGGGACTGATGTCCAGAGCTCAAGTAGAAAGAAAATGCTTTGAAATGATGATGGCAACACATGTACCAATGGGGTCGATACAATTGATGTACAGACTGCTATAAGAGCTATAAGAGCCCTCAATAAAATGAGCTTTTTTAAAAGAGAGAAGAAAGTAGAGGTCAAAGTAGGTGTCAGAAGAGATCTGAAACTTGCTTCTAATGATCGAGTGGCTAACACAACAGGAAGAACGGATGAAGTCAAAGAGCGAAACAGAATATTTCAAAAGGCAGCTCTAGAAGAAAGAGTCAAATATCATAATGCAATGTGCAAAGACCTAGACTTTCAAAAAACAAACAAACAAAAGGGAGAACATCTTGAGCATATCTTAAACTGAAAGAACTCAAGAAAAACTTCTGGTCAATTGCAATATTGAAAGATTCACTGGGGAAAGCCTGTGGCTTCTCAGGATGCTGATAAGCATTTCTCAGGGATTTCTCGCAGGAAGTGAGCCTTGCCAGCTGAGGCAGAGAACTAGCTAGGGCAACTGCACTCTGCTCCGACCATCAGCGAGCAAGAGACAGAGAATAGGAAAGGCAAGGCTCACTGAGCCATTTATCTCTCCACCCTTTAATTAAACCCACATGTGTTTATGGACCAGGCTTGCACAATAAACCTCAACTAGCACAGACCATTAAGCCCCAAATCTTCAGTTCCAACCCATCAGTCCTTTAGAAAGATAATGATAAGGCTATCCTGTCAGGATTTATAACTCAAAAATAATATAAAAGTTTGATATGTATCTGAGGGAACTTTGTCAATGGAAATGGGTTTGGGGAAAAAATTTTAATCATTCTACTGGGGGGTCCATGCAACTCATCACAATCCATACATACATACATTGTGCCAAGTACATTTGTACATCTGTTGTCATAATCATTCTCAAAATATTTGCTTTCTACATTAACCCTTGGTATCCCTCATATTTGCCCTCAAATATAAACCATTGATAATTTATCAATTGTTGTTATTTTTTCATAACTTGCACTGTCTGATGCACTCCCTTCACCCACTTCCCTTTGTCTGTACCACGGGGAGGAGTTTAAATGTAGATCCTTGAAACCAGTTACCCCTTTCTACCTACCCTCTCTCCACCTTCCCAGTATCACCACTCTCACCACTGGTCCTGAAGGGATCATCTGTCTTGGATTCCCTGTGTTTCCAGTTCCTATCTGTATGAGTGTACATCCTCTGGTCTAGCCAGATTTGTAAGGTAGAATTGGGATCATGACAGTGGGGAGGGGAGGAAGCATTTAGGACCTAGAGGAAAGCTGTATGTTTTGTTTGCTATACTGAGTTGTTTCCTCCCTGTGACCCTTCTATAAGGGGATGTCCAGTTGCCTGCAGATGGGTCTTGGATCCCCAATCTGTACGCCCCCTCATTCACAATGATAAAATTGTTTGTCCCTTGACACCTGATACCTGATCCTTTCAACACCTAGTGATCACACAGGCTGTTGTGCTTCTTCCATGTGGACTTTGTTGCTTTTGAGTTAGATGGCTGCTTGTTTCACCTTCAAGCTTTTAATACTCCAGATGCTATATATTTTGAGAGCCAGGCACCATCAGCATTCTTAACCACTTTTGCTTAATACCCATTTGTCCTCAGCAATCATATGGGGAAAGGTGTGCACACAATAATATGATTTTTTTTTGCTCTTTGATACCTGATACTTAATCCCTTCGACATCTTGAGATCACACAGTCTGGTGTGTTTTGGAACTTTTAAAGAAGCACATTACCACATCCCTGAAAGAAGACACTGTTTAGTTAGATCTGCTGACTTGATAATTAGTAACCACATCCCACCAGGTAACATTACACATCTGTTCCGTTTGTTAGGCATTGTCAAGTCAAAGCAGCCCAGTTTAAAAGAGCAGTCTCAACTCAGAGCAGCCCTGAATACATCAGAAAGAAGTATGTGTTGGTCCTGGCACATTGTCACTCTGTCAATCTATCTCATGGAGGGTCTTCCTCTTTTCTGCCAATCCTTGACTGAGCCTAAGGTCCTTTTCCAGGGACTTGTCCCTCCTAATACCATGCCCACGTGTGTGAAACAATGTCTTAGCTTTCTTGATTTAAGGAACATTGTGGTTGTACTTCTTCCAAGATAGACTTGTTCTTTCTTCTTGTCGCCCATGGTGTAGTCCATCCTCTTTTCCAATACTATTATTCAAATACATTATTCCCCACCCCCCCCACCCCCCGTCCTCCTTATTACATATGGGGTGAATGAAAATGTTATGGCACAATTGGACTCATCTTAGTCCTCAAAGTGTTCTTTAACACTTTAAGGAAGTCATTTGTAACAGATTTGCCTAATATAAGAAGTCATTTCCATTCCCTTACAGAGGGGTTGTAGGGAGAAGATGAGCCAGGGAGGTACGGTGTAGTAACAATGAAGTATGCAAATTTCCTCTAGTTCTCAAATGCTTCCTCCTACCCACTATCATGATCCCAATTCTACCAGACAAACTCAGCTAGACCAGGGGATGTACACTGGAGTCAGAAACATGGGAAATTCAAGATAGATGATTCCTCAGGATTAGTGGTAGGAATGGAGAGCTGGTAGAAGGGGGGACCAATTTCAGGGATCTACATATAACTTCCTCTCTGGGATACAGACAACAGG
>PVJH01011265.1:0-69654 GCA_004026705.1 Nesogale talazaci | reverse complement strand
ATTCCCCATGTTTCTTGTTTCTATCTGTACCAGTACACATCCTCTAGTCTAACCAGATTTGTATGGTAGATTTTGGATCATGATAGTGGAGGTGGAGGTAGCATTAAAGAACTAGAGGAAAGTTGCATGTTTCATTGTTGCTACACTGTGCCCTGACTGGCTCATCTCCTCCCCGGGATCCGTCAGTTCCCACAGATGGGCTTTGGGTCCTCAATTTTTACTCCCCCCAAGAAGCAAAATAATTTTAAATGATTTCTTTTTGAAAGAAAGTAAATATATTCTAAGTGATTTTTCAGCTTGGAGCAAAATTACTATTATATCTATATCTATCTATATATATCACTTTTTGTCAATGCAATTTGTTAGATTATATCACTATTGTATTACTTAAAAAATCAAGACATTCTAATATATTTTCAACATTATTAGAAAAAAGCATTTATTTCTCATGACTCCCTATATAATAGTTGTAATTTTGCTATGTAAGATTTTGGTTTTGCAAAAATTTTTGTCGTTAATAAACAATATTGGGCTGAGCCCCGGTGGCGTAGTGGTTGTGCGCAGGACTGCGGCCCACTGGGACAGAGGTTCAATTTCAGCAATGGGGCTGGGCCTCCTACTCCCACCACCGGAGAGCAGTGAAGCCCCCCCAAAAAAATAAAAAAATAAAAATAAACAATATTTATTTTTATACCATTAAAATATTGTCGGATACTGTTGGTAGGTCCAATTACTTCTGATTTACATAAACTTTATTCTTTTGGTTTATTTTCAGGTATTTCCTTGACTGAGGTCTAGAAACATTCATTTAAACTTCCTATTTGTCTAACAGAAATTCCTAGAGATTCAATCCAAGCCTGTGAAGACATGACATTTTAAAGATGCGTATGCCAATGAGGGTAGCAAGTGAAATCAATAGAGAGAAAAAAAGGGAAAAAATGAAAGCACTGAATTAACTCAATTTCCAGCAAATAACATATTCTAAATTTACTTAGTGATTTAAAAATTACATAAGACAAAGTAATTTTTCAAAAATATAGTCAATGTTTATAACATATGTATTATAGATGACTCCAGGGTCTCTTTTGATTTAACAAATACAGGTGCAGAAGCAAAGTGGACTGAATTATCTGCTTAATGCACTGTGCTGGTTAGATTCATAGTAGAGGTAGCAACTACTCTACTTACGTGTTTTCAGGTTTTTGCATATTTAAAACTAAATATAGTCAACTGAATAATATATCCTGTGAGATAGGGGAGCTTTTTATAGTTTCATTTATTTTTATCTGTGATTAAATTTAACATAATAATTATCCTTAAGTAATGGTTAATCAGAATTGATCATACTGCACGTGTTCCTTAGGAGGTATTAGGTAGCATACGAGTCATATCATCAATGATAATGAAAACAATGGGGAATATGTAGTTTAATATTTTAATACCTTATTTCTTAAGTGAGATTTAAAAATTAGTATTAAAATTCCCTCAAATTTTAAGAACACAAAACTATAACATTTTGAAGCAATTCATAAGTGTTTGTTGATTATATAATTGTTTCCATGCAGATATAATCCCGTTTTAATTAGTTTATACAAAATGGAATATTGCGCATATGAAAATGAACTAACTTGTAGAAGTAACAAATAGATGAAGAGCAGTGAGGAAGCCAGATAGCAAACGCAGTCGCGACTCGGGCCCTCTGCTGTTCTCCGGCCCGGCCCGGTCTCCTGCTGGTGTGTAGGGTTCTGGGCATAGAAGAAGTAGCTTGGTATGTGAGACTCAAGAGGAAATAGTCCATGGATGTGCAAATATTGATTACAATTATATAAAATACATAGAAATGAGTCATTGATTCATCTTCATATTTCTAGAAAAAATCTTATTTTCCGTAACAAATATACCAATTCAAATATTCCTTGATTAAAAATTATGAAGAAAATATTTGCAATGTGTCCGATATAGGAATGTTTAAAATATTTCAGTTTATAGACGCTAGTAAATCTAACATAAGATTTAAGGATGGAAAAGAAGGAAAACATTTTTAGTTGAATCAGAAATTACACAAAGTTTAATCAAATTTCTAGTCTATGTGTCTTTCTATGTATCTGTATATATCGAGATGTATGTATGTATCATCTATGCATTCATTTCATTTAAAAGTTGTTTTCTGATAGTTGGTGCTACTCATTCTTCACTTGTAAAATGATAGATAAATTCTTTCAATAACATATTTATCTTAGTCTCCTTTGAATGCATTAAAAAATAAGGGCCCCTTAAATTAGTAACTTTAGATGAGCGCTAATGGGTCACATCATGTCAAAGCAGAAAAGTCGGCTAAGGAGGGAAACACTTTCTGGGGGATGCCGAAGAAGCAATCGTAATAGATTTTCTCACAAGGACACAGGATTGTACACTGTCCACAGCGGACCATGACAACATAACGACAATTTGTAAATTGTTCAGGGTTCGTGGGGGAGGGGCAAAGGGGAGGGCGGGAAAATATGGGGAGCTATACTGGGGGTCTAGGTGGAAGAAGGATGTTTTAAGAATGATAATGGCAACAAATGTGCAAATGCAGTCTGCATACAATTAATGTATGTATTGATCATGATAGGAGCTGTATGAGCACTTAGTAAAATAATTTATATATAAAAAAGATGCAGGATTATCATTGAGGCTTATTAGGATAAAGATAGGAAAGCAAGTTTGTCCTCAAAAAATTTTTGTTCCAATTTGACAACTCTGTTAAATGTTATCGGATTGTCTCTGATCCATCGACAGTATTCTTAATAGAAGAAACACTACACAGTTCTGTGGCCATCCCAGAAACCTTCCTATGCTTGAGGCCTTCCATGTTGCAGCCATGGTGCCTATTTAATTCCACAAAGACCTTCCTAATTTCCCAAAGACCTTCCTATTTTTTCACTGCCCCTCTAGTCTATCAAATATATGCTTCTCCCCAAGACTGGTCCCTCCTAACAACTTGTTCAAAATGCATCTGTGGTCCCTCCTAACAACTTGTCCAAGTATATTCGATGAACTTTGGCCATTCTTGTCTCTAATGAGCAATCTGGTCCTACTTCTTCCAAAAAAGACGAGTTTGTCCTTTTAGCAGTCATGGTTCTTTCAATGTTCTTCTTCAGCATCATAAATTAAATATATGCTTTTTTCATTTATGCTCCTTATTCAATGTCCAATTTCACATGTTTATGAGACAGCTTGAAATGCCATGGCTTGGATCACACACACCTTTCTTCAAATTAATGTCTTTGATTTTGAGCAATCTAAAGAGATCTTGTACAAAAGATATAGACAATTGAATCTAGAATCTGTGTCTACATGCATACTTAAAATTTAAAACACTCATAAATATTCTATTTCTGGATTAATTAGTTTTAGATATTAGTTAAAGAAATTAAGTGTTTGTCTTCTATGCATCTAAATATACAAAAGATATATAAATACACAAAATTACTGCTATAAAACCATTGACATCCTTATTTTACAAACATTTCAGAATGTACAGCTTTTATTTCTAACATATCTTACAACTAGATCTGTACACATCTAAAGAGAGTCATTCTATTTCTCTAACCCTCCCCCAAAGAGTTACACGCTTTAAAATTTTTACTACATCAAATGGTAGTTTTGGTCTGTTTTGTGCTCCTTTTAAATTCTCTTTGCATTTTGGAAATCTAAAATGACATTTACAGAAACAAGGTCTGGGCTGTTGGGTGCATAGATAAGGCTTCCCAACAAAAATTCTCTTAGGACAGCATCCAGGATGAGCATTCTTTTTTTGTGTGTGTGTGATGGAAAAACATCCTTTGAGGTCACTTCTGTGGCTTTTCTGCACCAATGGAGATTTCAATTTCCTTAAAGTTTCTTCATGATCCTTGGTGATCATCATGTGTTCTCTGGGGAACAAAATGATGAGATTAAAAACAGACACTAAAACTTCTGAGCTGACATCAATGCCTTGAATTTAGTTTGCCCAGAAGATGCCTTTTGAAACAATGATTTTTAGTAGACCTTTATTAGAAAGCCCCTCCTAAGACAAAGGTAAGTGTATTGCCGAGAGAACTGTTCTGCATCTATTCAGTGATCACAGGATGCTTAAGCACATGTTGTTTGGAAGAAACCTACACATGTAAAAACTGGAGTCCTTGTAGCAATACTTCTTGATGTATGTATTATTTATTTCTAGGTTCACTTCTTCTTGAAAGTGCTCTTTTCATTTAGTGATTATAATATGTTGGTTTCACTTAGTTTAGGTTTGCTAAAATATCTGGCATGTCTTTAGTTGTGGCATTCTATCTGAGAAATCTGATAGTAAATAGCTAATTTGAATCTCTCACTTTAAGAGAGGACTTAAAAATGATAGATATTTTTATGGATTGGTTGAGGGAAGTTTGGATAATTTCTTTTGAGCTATTATAATGGTCCGTATCTCTGCATTATCTTCTAGGAAGATCAATTATCCAAAGAAAAATTTTCTACTTCCAAGGTAGTGTTATAAGCCTAGCTTTGACATTTAATGACATCAGGGAAATTTTTTTCGAATTACTCCCTATATCAGTATGGGTTAACTAGAGAAATAAATCCAGGTGCATCAATATATGTGTAAGAGACAGTTTTATATCAAAGAGTAATTGTATATTAAGAAAGCATCCTGACCCAGTCCAGACCAAGTCCATAAATCTGATATTAGCCCATATGTCCAATACTGGTCTATGTATTACTCTTCAGACTAATGCAACACATGCAATGGTGCCATATGCACAAAGCTCAGAGGCCAGTGGCAAAAAAGTCTTGTGGATTCAGTGGCAGTAAAAGCATTTCCAGGACTTGGTTGCCATCGGTGTAGCTCTATGTGGATTTTCAGCAGGCAGTCATGGCAGAGAGTGAATCTTTTCCCCACCTCCATGGGGAAAAGAGAACCTTCCAAGAATCCACTTGAGAAGACGATGGCCAACCAGAGCCATAATTGGCTATGACTTGATTGGCAGCTGCACTCCAGCTCTTCACTCATAATACCCTCTAGTTGACATGAGGTTATGCACACTCCCCAAATGCCAAATCTCTCTGATTAATACTCTTCAGAGACTATGGCTCCAATCTTCTGAATGGGTGGATAAACACTAGTTGCTAATGCCTTAGAAATCTAACTTTTTCTCCCAGAGGCTTTCAATTTACCCGACCTTCTCAGCTTATCAACAAAACGAACCAAATCCCCAACACTTCTATGCCTTACGTTATATTTGGGATTTGCAGTATGCATTGGTTAACTTTTAGGTTTTCCATTCCTTATATCATCTTGATCAATTACAGTATATTTGCTTTCACCTTTTTTCTAGTCAGGAAAATCAGGTAGTAAGCCTATTTCTCCCAAACTTTTTACCCTTTTTTCTCTTTGGTGATTGCGGCACTATGCAATTTCCTGTGGAGTTTGTTAAAAAAGAATGAAGGGGTAGAGTAGCCTATCTATAAGGAGGCCTCCCTATGGGTGTGGCCTTCTTATGCCCCTCTTCCTCCCTAGAAGCAGGACACATTACCTGTGCTGCACATGCCTTTTTACAGGGCTCTGGAGATGCATTCACTGCCATTGGACCCACAGAACTTTACACTCACCTGCCTGTGATTGTCCTGCATTCGGCATCATTGCGTGTGCGGTGAACGACTGAAGAGGAATTCATGGGCTAATGTTGGGCTTATGGGCTAATAACAAAATTATCCAGATTTGATCTGAACTGGGCTGGGATGCTTTATTGATGCATAACTACTTCTTGATATAAAGTTCTCTATTACACATGTATGAGTGTCAAAGAATTTGTTTCTCTAGTCCACTCGGTCTACCACGGAGATGTTGCTGGGTAATAGTTGGAGTGGTACCACAAGGTCAGTGGTTCAAACCCAACATTTGATCCTCTGGAAAAAGTAAAGGCTATATGCTGAAAATGTATTGTTTCAGAAACCTTAGAGAAGGCAGCTATGAGTTGGAACTAATTGCATGGTAGGTTTATTTCCCCGCTTCTCATGTGTTATTCTCTATTTCTTTTTAGGTTCATTATGTTTGCACTCTTTTACTAAAAAAATGTTGTGTTAAAAATGTTGTTAGTTTTTGTTGATTCCCTTTCAACATAAGGCGAACCTCTGATTTGCAATGCTCCACAGTGTTTTCAATTATACAGGATTCTCAGAATCTTCTGTGATGCGTCTGGGTGAGTTCGAACAGCTAACTTTTAAGTTAATTGTTGAGTACTTAACAGTTTGCACATCCCAAGGGATATAAACATTGTTTTCACTTCTTCACTGGGAAATTGAGACCCAGAGAAAACATGCTAGTGACTCAATATGAAATTATATGGAGTTGAAAAGGCGTGCTTCTTTTGATACTGAGGAGCATCATTAAAAATACTCTCATAATAAAATCTATATTTACTCTCATAAAGATATTTCTCCTAGAATCACAATAATATCTAAGGAGAAACCGTAGTGATTATGCCTTCAACTACTAACCACAATGTCAGACATTTACAACTGTTATCTGGTCCTTGGGACACAGCCGGGGATTTTTCCTTCCATAACGGGTTTTAGAGATCCACAGATCAGGTCTAGCCTGGTTTTGTAGTTTCACTGTGAGTTCGAGTTAGCTCTGTGGCAGTGAGGAGTGAGTAATAATAACTGTTATTTAGAAACCTACCTGAATATAACAGATCTAGGTCAAACTGCTTAAACACATGAAGGAAGTTAAACTGAAGAAACAAAAGCCCTAACTCAATGAACTGAAAAATCAGTTCAAAGAAAAAAAGAGATCTTATAAAGTGTAAATGAAATAATAAAAATAAGTATAACAAGAATGCTGCTGAGATTCAGGGGAAAGGCGGGTCTATATTCTGAATTAGCTTTAAATTGCTATGGAAAAGAAGTAATACAGTTTTATGAATATTAAAATTATTACTTAAAAATTAAAACCCAAATTAACTGGGCAGAAAAGAAAATTGAACACAGTTGAAAATCAAATTAATAAACTATGAAATTGAACTGAAGTATTCCTCCATAGTCCAGTACCAATAAAAACATTATGGAAAATTATCTAACTTGGTAACTCACAGAATATCCTACTTAATGGCCTAATATTTTAAAGTTTTCTATTACCATCCAGGACAGTCAATAGTACTATTAATAATGCCTCATTGAATTAGATAAGCGAGACAGTACAATAAGAAATATTTTAAAAGGTGAACTCAATTTGATTTGTGCTCAAATTACATACCTAGAGATTTTGAGATATTTATCTGAAGATTTTGTTGACAAATATTTTAGAAGCCCCACTGTTACAGCCATTACATTCGTCCTGAGAAGGTCATGTGCGCCTGTGTGTTTAATCACGTACCAGTGGCTGCAACAGGGAGTTCAAGCTTGGGAACAAGTGTTACGACGTTGCGGCCCTGGGAAGGGCTCAGAAGTGCCGAGTTTCACTGTAAATCATGATGACAAATTTCCTCAGCTAAGAAAAGCCAGTTGGTAATACGATGAAAAATAATTCTGTTCACTACAACATTTAAGATTCTTAAAATAATAAGAATAAGAATAAGAATGCAATAGAACTGAGCCATCTTGAAATATGGTAGTCATTATGGAACAAACAAAGAAACTCCCTGCCATTGAGTATATTCTGCCTCACCCTATAACGCCAGGGTCAAACTACCTTGTGGTTTCCTGTGACCGTCCAAGAGTGGAAAGCTGCGTCTGTCTCCTCCAGAGTGCTAGCAGTCTCCAACCGCAGACCTTTCCGTTTGCAACCCAATGCATGCCCACCATGCCACCAGGGCTCCCCTGTCAATGTGAAACACACTAGAAATATTATGAAAATGATTAAAATGATAAAAAACTTACTAAAGGAGATACTTTAATACATTGAAAATCACGCTCTGTCTTAATTGAAAAGAATCAGTCAGACCTCTACAATATTGCTGCCCCATGTGCATTGCAATACAGTTCACAATAGCAAGAAGTTGTAAGCAGCTTAAATTCCCATCAGTAGAAAATTGGTTTACAAATGTACTGGTTTATACACACAATCGAATACTACTCATCCCTATAAAATAACAATGAAACTATGAACCACCTCAAGACGTGGAAGGATCTGGAAGACACTATGCTGAATGGAGTTAGATAATCATAACACAAAAAAATCTGTATAAGTCTCCTGCTGTCGGAACAAGCAGCCCAGTGGGTCCAAGCTCAGACTTATAGAGCAACCAGTCCACTGGCCAGTGGGGGGAGGGGGGTCTGCAGACAGCCGGGTAGAGAGCCTAACTGGCACCAATGAACTAAACACCATTTGCTCTAGGTAAGTATTTTGAAGGTTAGTTGAACAAAGGGCATCACATATCAGCTGGTATCAAATGGTCAAATGAGAAGAAGGGGATGTTGTCTACTAGTATCTGTCATGTAAATCTAGGATGCAGTCCCCCAGACAGGTAGAAAGTCCTGTAATTAGAGGGATGAAGGATACTGATGGAAAAAACAAGTCGGGGAAAGGGAGCAAAGAGTCTGGGGAAGACAGAACACATTCCTGTTGGTAGAAAAATAGCACAAACCAGCTTCCAGATGGGGGGAAGAAAGACTGAAAATGCCTTTGGGGACACTAGGTGAAGAGACTGTCTTTGGTGTATGCATCACATGGGCATCATTGACCCAGGTTTCTGAGTGCATCCTGAGGCCAGGTGCTGTGGAATGCTGGGACACTGAATCCTGGGTCTTCAAGGCACCTCACATGCTCCTGATACTGCATCAATGACATCTGATATGGAAACTTAATTGGATGAACTGGACTCTGCCTCAGACACATTTGTAACCTACGGATTTAAGTCGGAAAATATATGGTGTCTGAGGAAGCAGGAGACAGCTGTACCAAGATTGTTGACCTGTTGGTAGGCAGACAAATATGGTCTTGCTACATCAATGCCCTATCTGCTGTATTAATGTATGTATTACTCCAGCAAACCTGTGTCAGATATTCTCAATGATTGCTATTATAAATATCCCTGACAATTAACCACCATTGTTTGTGTAAGTAGCATTCAGCCCCAGAAGGATTGATTCTGCACAAGGGAATAACTCAGGTACTGTGAGAAGATGTCAGCCTACATTGGTCCAATATGCCTCTCTTAACGAGGATTTTAAAAATTACAACCAGGAGCTAATCAAAGTTAATATTAACAGAAGATCAGTATAATACAAAGGGATGATCAACAAGACTACCAAAACTTAACAAGGACATTTTGAAAGGGAGTTATAGGCAGATAAACAAGCAAATAACAAGAAAACCCCATTGATACAGGAATATGGTTCAGACATACACTAGATCTTAGCTCTACATTAAAAGCAATTTGTTCCTTTACCATGGCCCTTCTAGATACTCATCCTCAGGAAGTGAACACAGAAGATATGGGTGCTAGAGCAAAACGTGGCAAAGGAATCAGATGGTGCCCAACGACATAGCAGCTGGGGTCTTAAAGGCTTGTCTTCAAACAAGCAGCCATGTAAGTAAGATGTCAACTAAGTCCACATGGGAAAAGCACACCATCATCGGTCACAAAGGGATTGGAATTCATTACCATCTAAAGTCAAAGGCGGGAACAGTATCTCAGCCTAAATTGTGAGAACCCAGTTTGCAGAAGGATATGAATGACAGGGGGAACCCAAAATATATTTGTGGGAACTACATCAGCCTCCTGTGATCCCCCTCTATCCATAATTGAGGGATGGGAGGAAAGTGGTCCTGAAACAGACTGCATTGGAACGATGAGTAGAGTGGACCAGAGAGATAAACCTGATATGAAGTTAAAATTTTTCACTTGATTACCCTTTTGATGAATGCTGGACTGAACTGGTTTTCAACATTTTTTAGGTTTTGTTTGTTCATATTAGGTTTTATCTCAGAGGTGTTTGTGTCAGTAGGGATCACCCTCTTGTTGCTGTGCTACATGTTTTTCTTTATATGAAACCCAGGATGGATGAACCTAGAGGGACAGCAAGTAGAATAAAGGTTTTGAGGTCAAGGGGGAGTACACTGATGGAGGTGCAGGTAAAAGGGAGATGATGTCAAGGAGTCCAGGAAGGAAAGGGATGTTTGCAAATTCATTGTGATATCAATTGTATAATGCTGTTTGATGTGATTGAACGCTGGAATGTGGTTTATGTATTAACTCATAGTTAATAATAAATTAAATATAAACAAACAAAACAGCAGAAAGTCAATGTGAAATCTTAGTGATGTCCCCATAGTATTTCTAAAGGTACTTGACAATCTGATTCTCACATTCAGTCAGAAAAAATCCCTCATCCAGAGCAATAACTATGAGTCTGGCCATTGTTGATATTGTTAGGTGCATCTGAACTGTCCATAGTGCCCGTCCATACCACAGCACAAAACGGCACGTGGTCCTGCAACATCCTCACAATTGTTACCTTTGAGTCCATTGTTGCAGTCACTGCCTCAATCCATCTTCTCTGGGGTCTAAATACTCCTTAGCCTTGAGTTAGACTAGTGAGTCAGTAGTGACCCAAACACAAACTAAACGTATGTCCTTGAGTTGATTCTGACTCATAAATTCCTAAATCATTTAAGTCAGTTGGAGTAGATGCCTTTGTTAGAGCATACATATAGATGAAAAATATAAACTAAAGAAAGAGTTAAAGATTACATGGTGATTTTGTTTTGTACTAAAACAATTGTGTGGAGAATTTATGAGAATTGTGTGGATCCACTTAAAATCTTAGTTATTGCTGGATTAGAAGTCAAATAATTGAAACTATTTATTGTCAAAAACATAAAGAACTCGCATGCAAAGATGAAAGATTCTAGTCTTTCTATCAAAATTTATCCTAAAATCACTCTCGCTGTCATTGATTGAGTCAATTCTAACAAATAATCACCATATAGGATAGACATGAACTGTCACTTTAGGATTCTGAGACTTTAAATTTTATAGGAGCAACCATGTCATCTTTTTCCTTCAGAGCTGCTGGATGATTAAAATCTTGTCTTAAGCAATTGAATCTATGATCCACTATGCCCAAAGAGACTCTAAATAAATAAATTAAGATTTGTCTATATTTATTATTAAAATAATATAAATGTTGTTGCTGCTGTTAGACACTATTGAGTTAGACAGGATCACACTATGTGAAATAGTCTAAAATTTTATGAAAATGCATGTATGAAATGATATTTTACTTGATAAAATGAAAATTGTTAGCAAAATAGGTAATTCCAAGTTATAAATACAAGAAAGTCATCCACATTCAAGAATGGAATTGAAAACAATTTTTTCTCTCTCTTTTTTCCTGCAATGCTAAGTACTAAAATATTGGTGAGAAGAGAGCACAGAAAGCCATGAGTGAAGTTTTGGAACATGTCATAATGAAACTGGTCTTAAACTTGCAGGTAAGAATATTGAGTAAAAAGCTGGATATTCAGCCTTGACTTGTCATCAATTACTATGACCCTTCTCCCCATAATTCCTTATATGATATATTATAACTCTACTCTATGGCTCAATGGCTGTGATCATCATCATCATCATCATCATCATTTTGGAGAAAGTTCTCTACTAAAGGGTAGGATAAAGGTGGAATAAAAATCTAACTGTAGTGCTTTTTAAAAAAAAATTAGGTGCCATCATATAAGATCTAATCCAGAGCAACCTTACGCTCAGCAGACTGGAACACTATGTGGTCCTCCACTGTCCTCACAATTGTTTGTATGCTTGAATCATTCATTGCAACTACTGTGTCCCTCCACCTCATTGGAATCCTTCCTTTTTTATTTCACTGCTCCTCTATTTCACCGAACATGACACCCTTCTTCAGAGACTGGTCTTTCCTGAGAACATGTCCAAAGTATATGAGACCAAGTCTATAAAATACAAGTAAATATCTTCCTGATATTCTCTGCTTTCAGTCAAGATCCAAATGGCATTAGCAATATTTCTCTTGTTCTGTATCATCTTCTGAATCCAGCCTGAACCGCTGATAGCTCCCTGACATTATAACACTGCAATTGTTCTTGGGTGGTGATCTTAAGAAAAATATTCCATGTGTCTGATGTGAGTGATATTAGTCGATAATTGAAGTATTCAAAAGTCTGTTGAAACATTTCATCCGTTTCATGAGTTTGTGGCCCCATTTCAATTGGCTTTCCCATCAATACCAGAAGCCTTGTTTTTAGGTACCGATTTCAGTGCAGCTCGTACTTTTTCTTTTAGCACCATTGGTTTGTGCTCATATTTTCTTTCCTGCAATGGTGAAATGTCTACTTGTTCTTTTGGTACAGTGACTTTGTGCATTATTTTCATCTTTTCTTGATCCTTTCTGCATCATTTAATATTTTGTCCGTAGAATCTTTCAGGATAACACCTGGAGGACTGATTTTTTCTGGAGTTTTTTGAGTTTTCCTTGGGTGAGGTACCACCCATGCTGGCACCACTGTAGAATTCTTACACACATCGCTGAGAAAGCAGTATCTGTATTTCCTGACTGAGCTTTAGAGGAAACACAAGATCTGCTATTACTTTTGGACATTTTTGGTTTGTGTCTCTTTATGATGCTTTTGACTGGCCTTAGCCTGATCTGCAGATTTGGGATTGACCATGACATGAAATATTTTGTAATATTTAAGGAGTTTTGGGGGGACATCTCCGTGAATCACAGAACCCAAGGATACAAGGGAATGTACTCAAGGGAAGAGTAGGTGAACCATGAACAGAATAACCTCTTGAAAGTATAGGGCATTCAGGACATCTTTCATCTTCAACTACTTGGGCTGAGTCTGCTATTGATTCTTCTAAAAGAAATTATGGACAGAGTCATGATATTTATAGGAGGTATATAGTTTTTAGAAATATAATTTGAGCTTCATCAACATAGTGATGTTAGAAGCCTTATGTTAGGTTGGAGTCATACAGTATATGAGTATAAGTTGAGAAGTGAAGGTGTAGAAAATAGAGCACTAACAAATATTTAGAATGTATTTTAAGAAAGAGAGAGATAAACAAGGAAAAGAGAATAATTTTTTAACTAGGAAAAGGGGGAAAAAAAACAAAAGACAGTGGCTTCCATAAAACTAACAACACCAACAAAAATGGAATAACAAAAATAACCAAATCGATATTTGCTAATAGGATGAGAAGAACAAAGAGTTGAAATTGATTATATAAAGGTTAATGATGTTCTTAAGAATAGTTTCAAGAATTGGAGAGCATACTCAACTAATCTGAAGGTCTGCAAGAGAAAACAGAAGGAGATTTGGAGAGAGAGAGCCTTGCTTTAAAATACTGAAATTAACTTAATAATGATAAAGCAACATTAAGGTAGATATACTATTTTTAAAATGAGAGCAATTGTCATTTCCTTATAAATGAATAATTTTACAAGTAGGAGGCAAAATATGTGAAGTCATCTCAGAATGAATTCACGAAAGCTTATTTTCACAGAGCTTGTGTTTATTTAAAAACATCTTTCCATTGTTAAACATTGCATTCTATCATCAGCTATAAACAAATAATACAATATTCAAAGGTAAATATTAGCTACAATTGCAAATACATTTCAGGCAGAGAAACAGAGTGTAAGCAATTTAATAAAGAAAAAAAGGCTGTTAGATTTCAACACCTGATATCACTCTGAGACTATGTCAACCTAACATGATTCTCTTTTAAATAAGAATATTGCATTGGTATAAAGAACCTTCAAAAAGTAGGGTCCCACCATAGAGTCACTCTTCATTGGAATTGATTCAATGCAGTGGGTTTAATGAAAATTCTGTAGAAAAGACTAGACGTGTATTGGTATTTCCACGAAAGTTAGCAATAAGTTCCCTAAGAATTGTTAATTCAGAGAGAATTCTAAGGGCATAAAAGCCTTGTGTGTGACTGTCATCAACGTGGAGTAGATCGCAAATATACTGAGTAATAAGTATTCAAAGTCAGGACATTTTGATCGGATGGAGTAGAATTTGTCACTAGGTCTCCCTGCAGCAATAATATAACTGACTACTTTGTGAACAGAGACTCTCGTGTGGTTTACACTTGGGAACACCAGTTCCCCCAGTTGATCAAATTTTTAGAGCCATGTAAATAATAAAAATAAAAGTAATTTTAAAAATTAAGCAAAAAACCCTGCTTTCCCACTATGACTCTGACCATGAGTTCACATATTTTTGTCCCCTTTTTGTGTGAAAACTGTTCACTTACAAGGAAATGAGTTAGAATATTTTCCTCTCCCTTTTTTCATTAAAACATCTTTGCATGCTTTTTCTCAGATTGTGACTTTCAAGGACAGTACATGCCTTTTCCCTCCTGACAAGCCTTTTGCCCCATTGGAATAGGCAAGATACATACACATCCCCATTTTCCTCTTCAACCTAGACCCTATCTTCATTACCATGGGTTTTAGTAGGAATTGAACATTTTATAAGACTTAAAAGAATTCATCTTAAATATAATTTCTACTTTGTATTAAAGTGATCTGAATTCAATTGAGCATCAACTCTAATATCTTTTTTACATCTTTCTTTCATGAGGGAACAGTATCCACCATAAAAACGTGTCAAAAAACCCCAGAAGTCAGCAATGCCCTTGACACCATATATTTCTGAGTAGATGTCTTTCAATAGGAAAAGTGTGGATCATTGCCAATGATCAGGGAAATAACACTATTCTTAGTTAGGTAGCCTCAGTGGCTCAGTAAGTGTTGTAGGAAAAATTAAAGTTAATGAATCTCACGAACAATGCTTTGAGACCATGATTGGGAAAGGATTTGCTTATGTGAACACCCATTCCACCAAAAGACTAGGCCATTTTCCTCATTGAGTTTGTCTAATTCCTAGTAGAATACAAGCTAGTAAAGTTGCTCTCCAGATAAAGCAATTTGCATGGCTATCAGGTTATCTTTAACAAATGACTTTCTTTAATAATCCCAAATGTTGGAAAGTTACTTGCATGATCGCTGATTCTGGAACCATTGAAAAGCCAAATTTCACTGCTTTTAATTATGGTTTGCAGAAGATATTTAAACCAAAACACATGTTTATCTTTGACCAGAGAATGGTACCTTGCTGGGTCCACCTTCAACATGGAAGATAGAATAATTGATATCAAGTTTGCAGAGAATACATTAAGAACAAAATAGTGAGCCATTCTTTTACCAAACTTAATTTCAAGCAGAGAAACACAACACTTGGGAGAGAAATGCTATATCTACCCCATGTACATATTGGGAACAGGATAAAGTAACCAGCCAACCTTCTCACTATGATTGAAGTAGATTTTTCTCTGTGACTCACCATAGTAAGCCTGTGGATGTTTGAAAAACTGAATGTTGACATAAGACCTAACATTCAGGATTCTATAAAGAAAACTTTAAGCTTTCCAGCTCAGACATTGAAGGCATTATCTGGATCTTCCTGTTTTAGAAACACTGGCAGCAAAGACTTCAATGGCACACAAACAAGAACACCAACCCCAATAAATCTGCTGCTAATGGAGCAGCTGACTGGGAAGTCAAGTTGTCTGCAGAGACAAATGAAAATGTTAGAATCTTCTGCCTCTGATTGTAACCTCATGCTTCCTTTGGGATTGAAATTCACAATCAAAGTAAAGTCGCTTTAAAAAAGTGTAAGGCCACATTTCCAGCAAAGAGTTATCTACTTTCATTTTCCATTTTGACCAGAGCTTTTTGATTTTATGAAGGTAGAGATGCAAATTGAAAGCGATTCTAAAAAAGTTTCTCTATTTGGATAAGATGAGATATCACAAATATTCCTCAGGAGCCATATGGACTTCCTCACATTGAAATTCCTTTGATTCCCACACTCAAGGAATTCCTCATGTGTCTGTGCTGGATCACAGCATGGAAAATTAGACAGGGGTTATAATCACTGTTGGCAAATGCTTCATGACCAAGGTAGATCTTAAGCAGATGATGCAGGAGAAACCCAGTGAGGAGGTAGGTGTCTGCCAAAACCACAGCTAAATATCACATATCCAATATAAAGGCTTTGGTGACAATGACAAAAAAAATCTCACAGAAAACTCAATGACCAGAATAACCAAGAAAATGCTATCTTGACAAGTGCAATAAATTATCAACTACTTAGAGAAATATTAAAAAATCAGAGAAGAATGAATTTTATTTTTACAGGAAGGATATGGCAAAATTCAACACACCTTTCATTACCAACCAGTTTCAAATTTAGGATTTATGCCTGAAATTATACCTACCAGTTTCCTGGGGATTGAGTTCATAGAGCTTGAGATTGTCATTGAAGATAATGAATATAATTAGATTATAGAAAGCTTAAAATCCTCCAACTCATCAAAATATTTTAAAAAGTGAAGTTTTAGAAATCTATTATTGGTAGTTCAATCATATTTGAAATACTTCATAAAAAATACTGTTTCTTCTCACTATGAAAAGAATGGGAAGTACATTTACTGATGTGGTGGGACGGAAAATACAAACAAGGACAGCAAAACTCCATATTGCTCCTTTAGAATATGTCATCTGGAAAGAAAAATCTCAAAGAAATTGTTTAGTAAATTAGAAGGTCCAGGGGAAAGTAGGGAAACTGCCAGTCCAATGAATTGACACAACAGCCATCACATAGCATTAAAAGAGTTCAGAATCAGGCACCATTTCTTTCTTTTTTATATAAGGTCATCATTAGCTTTAGGCAACTAGATAGCAACTAATAGCAATGATTATAAAATGCTTTTTTGACAGGATAGAATTTAGAATGCTTTGAAAAGTGAAAATAATTGTTCCTTTCACTGAGAGATGCAGATAATAAGTTCTTGGTACCTGCCAGGCAGTTTTGACCCAGAGGGCCCCTATCTACACCAGCAAGAAACATCGGTGGCCCAATGTCATCCTTACAATTGTTTCCATGATTGACTCTGTCATGACAGCCACTGTGTCAATTCACACTGTTCAGGAACTTCCTCTTTTTTATCAAGACTTAAGTTTAATGCACAATGTCCTTTTCTGGGGACTGGACTCTCCTGAAAACAGGTTCACATTATGCAAGATGAAGCCTTGTCACTGTTGCATCTCAGAGGTATTTTAGTACTTCAGAGGCCTATTTATTTATCTTCTGGAAGTGCATAGATATTTCAATACTCTTTACCAACACCACACTTCTGATACAGTAATATCAATTGGCGTTGCTTATTTTTGTCCAGAGTTCACATACAATGGGCAATGAAAATATCGTAGTTTGACTCAGGCATTCCTTAGCCCTCTTTGGAATTCTCTTTTGACACCTTTACTTTTAAAATTTTCAAGAGAGATTTCTTGGAGCAGATTTGTCCAAAGCAATATATATTTTGCTTTCTTGCCTATTGCTTGTATGGACATTGACTGTGGATCCAAGTAAAAGGAAATTATTGAAAACTTTAATCTTCTCTATTTTTATTATGATGGTGTTTACTGACTCACTTGTGAGAATATTAGCTAATACCATGTCCGGGAATCTTTCTTCAAACATGTTGCTAGGTTGTTTTTCATATAATCCAGATTCTTAGGATAAATATTAAGTAAATGTGCTGAAAATATAATACACCGAAACACACATTTTAACATTTTAGACCATCTCTACCCCCTGATACCTGCTTGCATTTTGGTTTATGTTCTGGGTCCTCATAAGCGTAATTAAATACCAGGATTTCCTTTCTGTACTATATACTCTACAATTTTTATGATTCACAAGTTGAGTGCTGTACATAGTAAAACACAGGTAAATGTATTTCATCTATTGTCTGTTTTCTGTATTTATTGACCCAAATGTCTCATCAGCATGTGAAAGCTGGACATTGATGAGGGAAGACTGAAGAAGAGTCAGTGCATTTGATTGGTGGTGCTGTAGAAGGTTGTTGACAGTACTATGATCTGCTAAAATAACAAACTGCTGAGTCTTGGAAGAAGAACAGTCAACATGCCCCTCAGGAGTGAGGAGCGTGAGACTTTGTCATATGTATTTTGTATATTTCATCAGAAAGAACAATTCCATAGAGAACATTATGTGTGGTAAAGTAGAGGCTCAAGGAAAAAGAGGAAACATTTCTAAATGATGGATTGATACAGGGTTGCAACAATAGGCTAAAACATAACAATAACTAAAAGAATATAAATGAGATACCATTTATTTGGTCAGTACTTATTTCTTTAGGTTTTGCTTTGTGTGTGTACCATTTTATTTAGTTTTTATGATCAGCTTACAAGTTGGCTAGTTATAATTTCTACTTTTTTTGGTTAACATACTAAGACACAGAACATGAGGATGCACCTGCTCAAAGTTGCACAATAAAGAAGTATTAAGTTTAAAATATAAAACCAGGTGGTTTCCTTCTTCAACACATGCCCTTAACCAATTTTATTTGCCTCAGACAATCACATTCGGAAGTAGTTGTCTGTATCTATCCATTATTTAATAATCATGGCTTTCTAAAGAACATTGAACTTTCTTATGAGCACTGTTTTTCATTTCAAAGAGATTAAATTTGCAACAAATCTTTGTGTGATGCACCTATAATAACAATGCTAGGCGTAATCTACATTGAATTGTAGAACTCAAGAATCATTGTTAATTGCTCTGATTCATGAAACATTATCATATCCTGTTATATTTTCATAATCATTGTATATTTGAGCACATTTACCAATAATAATTTCCCCCAAATGCCAAAAAGTACTATATTTCACACTAATATCTTTAGGAAGGTGAATAATGTAAAGTAAAACTGACCACTAATCTTACACAAATTTATTAGACAGTGTGTGGGAAATTTTCAAGATTGCTTTCATAAATTCATCATTTTACCTACACTAGGCATAAAAGTAAAATAAATAATTCAGTAAGTTTAAGCTTTCATCGATATTTTGAGGGGAATGACATGCCACAATGTAATGCAGTGGATAAAGATATTATTTTGAATATGCTTTATACATTGTGCCATTTATTCTATGTCCTATTCTGTCATAACCCATCCTATAGGACAGCATAGAGCTGCGCTTATGGGTTTCTGAGACGATAACAATTTACAGGAGCAGAAAGTCCCATCTTTCACTCTGACTGGTCATTTCGAACTGTTGGTCCTGTGGTTAGCAGTACTACTTGTAACTACTCTCTCTCCAGGGCTCCCGACCAATTTGTAATAGAGTTTTGAAAATGCAGCAAGACATCTGAGTGCTAAGGAGGGGCTACTTGCCTAAAGTGTACCTTGTTTTGCTTTATTGTTTTCACCTAGGACTTAAAGTTCAAGGTCTAGGAAAACTGATTTAAAAAAAAATCATTTTATCAGGGGCTCATACAGCTCTTATCGTAATCAATACATGCAGCAATTGAACGCAGACCACATTTGTACATTTGTTGCCACCATCATTCTTGAGACATCCTTCTTCTACTTAGGCCCTTGGTATTAACTCTGCACATTTCCCCTCCCTCCCCACACTGCCTCCCTCAGGAACTCTTAATAACTTACAAGCTATCATTTTTTCATATCACACACTGTTTGAGGTGTCCCTTCACCCACTTTCCTGTTGTCCATACCCCAGAGAGGAGGTTCTATGTTGATCCCTGCATTTGGCTTCCCATTTCTACTGCACTTTCCCTCCACCCTGCCGGTATCACCACTCTCACCACTGATTCTGAAGGGTTCATCTGTCCTGAATTCCCATGGTTCTAGCTCCATTGTACATTCCCTGGTCTAGGTAGATTTATAAGGTATAATTGGGATCATGATAGTGGGGGGAGGAAGCATTGAAGAACAAGCTGGAGGAAAGTTGCATATTTCATTGTTGCTACACTGGCTCATCTTTTCCCTGCAACCCTTCTGTAAGGGGATGTCATTTCACCCACTGACAGGCTTTGTGTCCTCAATCTGTACTCACCCTTATGATGATATAATTTTTAGTTCTTTGATGTCTAATACCTGATCTCTTCAAAACCTTGTGGTTACACAGGCTGGTGTGCTTCTTCTATGTGCACTTTGTTGCTTCTGAGTTAGATGGTCACTTGTTTACTTTTAAGTCTTTAAGATCCCTGACTATATCTTTTGATAGCCAGGCACCATCAGCTTTCGCCACCACCTTTGCTTATGCACACATCTGTCTTCAGTGATTGTGTTGAGAAAGTGAGCACCATGGAATGCAAATTTAATGAAACAAAGTGTTCTTGCATTGGGAAGGACTTGAGTGGAGGTCCAATGCCCATCTGCTGTCTTAATACTAACCCTATAAGTATATGCACATAGAGCTATTTCCCCAACATCATATATAACCATACTCACCTATGTACATGCCTGTATTTAGACCTCTATAAATGCCTTTTATAAATGGCCCGCAGCTCCAGTTCCTTCCTCTATTTCTTTATACTTTCCTCTTGTCCCATTATCATTCTCAGCCTTCATTTAGGTTTCTTCAATTTCTGTTACATTACTCTTGATCTATCCCTATCAAGCCATTCACACTCACCTTGTCACTGATTTTGAATCACTCATTGTTCCCTTACCCCTGGATTGGTTAACACCACCTCCTTTCCTTCACCTCCCCATCTCTCAGGTCCCCCTGGAACCAACAGTTCTATTGTTTTCTCCTCCAGACTGTTTTTCCAGCCTCCTTTATCTAGAAAGACCTGCAGAGGAAAACAGCTACTACTAAAAAAACATAATTTTCAATGGTTTTAAACACTACCCAGGAAAATAATAATACATTTAAATGGTAACATAGTACCTACGTTAGCATGCTGTCACTTATCTCATGTAAAGGCTAAGAAGCTAAGTTTAAAATCTGGCATTAAATGTGAATTTCATGCTGAATTTCCTCACTTTTCAGGTTTGGGGTTTTGTTTTGTTTTCTTGTCCCTTTAGAAGGTTTCTTATTAAAATGGGAAGATATTTTCAGTAAACAGGGTATAATGTTTGCTCCCTACCTCAGGACATTTTTATAATAAAGCATGAAAATCTGAATAAATTTATCAGACAAAATTATTTACTGTAAATATCAGTTGTTAGTGAGATGAAAATACTCTGCATTAAAATATAATATCAAGTGCTGGAATCACAGAGCAGCAGGTATATATGCAATATAAATGTAAATAGAGTACACACTTTGATCCTCTTCAGAAATACAGACCTTGTGAAAAAATATGTCACGTAGTTTAAAGAAAACATTCCAGATAAGGCATTGCTGAAAGGGTCCCAACATTTTCTGTAACCCCTCTACAATCTATCAATTTTCAATTCCCTTTGTGGGGAAGAAATGGATAGTAATATCAACATTAAAATTGAGGATGTTCTTTGGTTTTGCTTTTTTGCTTTTAAAATGAAAAATAGTGCACTGCTCCAATTTTACAGGATTTGCTTTCATGAGCACAGACATTGATTTATTGGAAATTATGACAGAATTTATGATATGATTTCCACAGAATGAGAGTTTGGAATGGTCATAATGATATTCTAGGATATAGAAACTATATTGAAATTTTAGAGACTGTAACTGCCAATTTGTTTGGCCTTTAAAGGCTATTTTCTGTCACTGCTAACTACATATTTACCATAAATATATGCATAATTTTGCAATGTCATCTCTATTGGAAAAAATTTACTTTGTCATCATCTACTCTATCATTACTTTCCATTTAGCTCATCTTATGTATCTCCTTTAAATTGTTATCTCATTGTATGATCTCTTTCAGTTTTACTTGAAATCTGCAAACTCCCCAGTGTGCCCGCATTGTAATTTCGACCAGTGCTAACCTTTCAAATTAGATGATTGAGACCAAGATGCAGACTCTTAAGCTCATGAGGCAAAATATTATTTGCAGAATATTATTCTGCAAAACATTATTTGCAGAAAGGAACATGACGTGCCGATCGTAACAGAACTAGATTTTCAGTCATGCTCTATGATTGCCCAGGACTAAAGACTACTTGGCAGAAATATTTATTAGAAAATACTGGTGTGCCTTTAAGAAACCCATGTCTATGTTTGCAAGACCTTATTTTCCTTCTAGGCATCATTCTTAAAGTCTCTACATTGTGAGAGGAAGGGATTGTTTGCAGTGTATTCTGTGGACCAACAGTACTATATTTTCACCCAAATCACAACTGAAAAATGTTTTGTTTAGTTTTTTTCCCCAAGAGATTATGGGGGAACCCTCTAGAGAAGTTCTATCCTGAATTGGAATCTACCTGCTAACAGCACATTTACCTAGCCCTGGGATGGTGAGTTAACTCCCTGAATGGAGCACTCATTCCATAAAGACAGAAAGTTTCATTCCTAGCCACTGCGATAGTATCCTGCCAACAGCAGGCTCTCATTAAATAGTTTTACAATGAATAAATTAACAAACATGTTTCTAAAGATGAATAGTAAGAGTTGTATATGATTCACTTACCAATTTCTTTCTAGTAAATTTTCTTCTTCCTATTATTCCATATTTCTTATTCCTGACATCTAGCTTTAAGAGTTTGTTAAGATTTTTCCTTTATAATTCAAAATTGTGCCATCCAGATGTTCTTGCTCTGAATCTTTTGTCAGCAATCCTCAGTGCTAAAATTCCTGGACAATGATTACATTCTCCAACATCTAAAACCATCCCAGAAACCTGAATTGAGGGCTGGCTCTCTGTGTTTCCTCAAAATACTTTGAAGGATTCAAATATATACTGGCCTTTAAGAAGATGACAAGTAAAATTCTTACTAAGGCAGTAAAATTTAGGTTGGCAACTCATAATTTTCTATATAAATTTCAATCTTTTTGTGTAGTGAACATCAAGCAGAGAATTTTAGTACTGTTAATTTTCTATTTTCTCTCTATTTTCCAAAGACTGTAAAATGAATATGTTTTGATTTTGTAACATAAATGATTTATATTTTAAAGCACAGAAAATAAAATGAACTAAATATCAAATCTTTATATTTATAAGAATGGTTAAGTCAAAGTCAACCACATTTGGAAAACATTTTCCCCTCTTTCTTCTCAGATCCAACTTTGTCACCCTCCAATTAGAAAGCAGTTTCACAATTCATAAAATTCTTAAATGTTTTCCTTGGAAGTGAGTGCCTACATTCCAGGAGGAACCGAGTCAAAGAAACAGACATTCTATGGGTTACCTCTATTATCTAAAAATATTTTTTCTTTTAAAGAAAGTAAAAGTGGAAAATATGCTTCTGCAAATCAAAATGCCTAAAAATATTGAGTAAAAGTATTATGCACCAAAAAGTTTATTGCAAAGAGTCATCTAATTATATGGATTTTTAAAAGAAGGTCTTTTTACAGAATCATTTGAATAACTAGTTTGCATGTGTTTTTCTTTCAAATTAAGTTAACAGATACTCAGAGGAACATTAATAATAAGAATAAATTTTAACTTTCTGTTTCTTCCCCTTTCAGTTCCTTCCTGCCTGAATTCTAACCACAATTACAAGATAGAGGTACTGGGGCTTTCAAATAGGTTCTACAGTTATTTTCTTGGTATGATATTTAAGACACTCTTAGACAAATATGAAAATATAGCAGGCATCCTAATATGTCCTAAGAATTATGCAATGCAAAAGCATTGCTAATTGATACAAATATCCACTATGATGCTATTATTTTTACATAATAGAAAATTATGTGTGACTTAAAAGATAGGGTTTATTCCCTCAGGAAACCAGTATGTTTAGAAGTCGTGTCACGGGCAGATTAAGCACATCTCCAGGGGCACAGTTTCCCTGATAGTTTTGTGCTCTCTTGGCAATTTCTTCAACCTGACTTTCTAACTGGTGGGTACGGTTGCAGCCTTTTCAAGCCTTACATCCACAAATGTAGCCTTCAGAGGAGAGTGCTTTATCTTACTTGTGGCAACATTGAACCTCTCTGGTTGTCTGACATTGCACACTTGCCAAGCACGAGGAGTCCATCGACTACAAGGTACCAGCACCTCAGCTCGCCAAAAGCCTACACTGTCACTCAGAGGGAAAGAGTCGAAGGCACAAAACCTAAGGTCTAAAAAGCAAAGCAAAGCAAAATCAGAACTCTGATATTCTCGTTGAAGCTACTCATTACTCAACCTCAATAACAACAAAAACGAGTTTCTAAGTGAAAGACTATATAAAATGAAGGCAAAGACAAGAAGTATGAAGTAATATAAGACATCTTTTATCTTTTATAGTCTAGTTTGATCTCAACTAGAGATGAACACACACAAGAGTTACAGGCAGGAAGTTGTGAACCTTTCAGGTATTATGATGGTGTCTTGGGAGCTGGAGGGACGTGGTCAGTCTGGATGGCAGCATTGTCTAGCTAGATTCCTCTTAAAGGAGACATGCTTCCATGGAAATGGAGAAGATGGAAAGAAAGAACCAGGCAGAGAAAGCACTGTTCTTGGCAAAGACATGGAGCAGCATTAAGGAAAAGTACCCAAGAAAGAAAAGACAAACTGATTAGAACAACAGGTAAAGATTGATAAAAACCAGGGATAAGCCTGGGCAGAACAAATAGAACAGGGTAAAGAAGTGCTTCGAAACAACAAGTTTAGATAACTACAATGTACACATAGCATGTGATTTTGGTTGCTCACTGCAATGGAAGAAAAAATATGTGGTCCTCTGCGTTCATTGCAAATTTGCATTTTTGAACAATTGAATTTATAAAGCAGTTTTCTACCTATGTAGTGCAAATGACCTCAGACCGTATTCCGGGTTTCCCAGGAGGGGCATATTTATGGGAGAAAGTTTACTCTTTCTCCCTCAGAGCAGTTTGCTGGTGCAATTCAACTCTCACCCCATAGCCCCAGCAACACACACACACACACACACACACACACACTCATATACACAGTCTTAAATACTATGAATGTACTATGTTTAGCAGCATTTATTATTTGGATAACAAAATTTTAAGCTACATGTTGAGCACAATAATTAAATATATAAGTCAAACTGTATATTATTTTTATGAAAAAATATTTTCTTCCTCTAAAATGCTTATATAATAGCTTTTATATTCATGAGCAAAAAGCATTTCATAACCCCACTTTTTTCACCCATGACATGTTATAATAAAAGAATAATATTTTAATTTAGGGGGCTCCCTAAATAATAGCACTTTCCATCAGGGACTGGATGTCAATTCCAGACCCTCTGTCACAGATGCTGACATTGGGATATTAAAAAATGACTTACATTGACCTCAACAAAGCATTCTCTTTCCAAACGCAAAATGTGTCTAGAATATTTGAATTATGGAATCAATTGCTCTAGAATGCAGCAATACAGTCTGTAGTTTTATACTTTTATTAGGATCAGAAAATTAAAGTGCAGAGGAGCTGTGATTTGCCTGAAATGACATAGCTAAAATGCTTTCTCAGAGTCTACCCCAGAGTTTTTAATTCCAGACCTGTACTCTTTCCACAACACTACTTTTTATCTTGAAAAATAAATGTTTATTCCAGTGAATATCCAGAAAATAAGACCTCACACTCTATACACAAATGTTATTAAGGAGAAATATCTTCATTACTACCTCAAATATTTTGTACATAATTCCAAAGAGCTATGGAGGAGATGTACTTTGCCTAGAAGTTATAATTAACTATTATATATAACTATTAGCAAGCGTGTTGGCACTTAGTTCTCAGGAGCTGAATAGCTCAGGGGTAGACCACACACCAGGAGGAAAACTGACACTTCTTCCTGAAATCAGAGCTCAAGTCTGAAGCCCTTCCAAAATTAACTAACAAAAACGCAGTATCACAATCAAGCTAGCCATGGTACAAGTAGTTCCAAAAATATCAGTACAGTCATTTATTACTGATCACTACAGTCACGGGAGAATGTTTGAAAGAGCTTAACTTTAGTTTATTTAAAATTAAAATCAAGAGTGAAGTTGGTATACAAGTGATATGATCTCTAGGGATCATATTGTTATTGTTAACTATAGTTATGTAGGCCTTTGACTTGAAAACTGGCTTACCTTGAATCCATGCACAATGGAACAAAACCAAGACAGTTTGGGGTCATCCCCATGACCAGAGGTAGTTCAGACCATTGTAAGCCAAAGAGTCTTCGTTGCCTGATTTTCAGAAATAGGTTGTCATACCTTTAGTCCTAGAGATGTTTCTTTATAGTCCACTTTATTTCAGAAGCACCACTAAGATTATTCAAGCACCATAGCACCACACAAGCTTTCTTGATGTGATCCCACAGCTTTTCAGGTCTTCAGTCATTAGTGTTCAGTGTCAAATTTGTTCTTGAAATATTCTCAATTCAGGGAGGATAAAATCAAGGTCATGTCTGTCCTTTAGACAAGTGTGCATTGTCTTCAACTTCAACGTGAACATACATATGAGAAATGTATGGTTTGTTCCACAATCAAGTCCTAGCTTCATTTTAAGTGCTGATTTTGATATTATCTGTCCTCTCTTCCCATAACTTTAGTCAAATTGATTTCTGTGTATTCCACCTGGAGCTATGTGTTAGTCTTCATAGAGTAGAGAAACAAATTCTAGATAATGATCTATACAAGAAAAAACTTAATATGGAGTACATTAAGAAAGCATTCCAACCCACTCCTGATCAGGTCCATAAGTTCAATATGAATTAGCACATATGTATAGTACCAATCTGTGAATTCCTCTTCAGACTCACATTCAATGATGCCAAATGCAAGAAGATCACAGGCCAGTGGGTGGGAAGTCTTTTAGATCCAGTGGCAGTGGAAGCATCTCAGCACTGGCAAAAGTGTCTCCATGGATCCTTTAGCATAGCTGCATATGTCTTCTCAACAGGAATATCTCACAGGGAATAAGTATCAGTGTCTCTCTTCCACCAAGCTATCTATATCCTTAGCAACTCCAAATGAGGTCATCAAGTTTCAACCTCATTGACAGGCTAAACCCCACCCTTTCATTTTTAAGTCTCAAATTTTCAAAAGATTATATAACTACCCCAAACCACCCCTTATCAATCTGACAACTCCACACAATTCTTTAGCCATATAAAATGTTCAAACAAACAATAATAAAATCATATCTGTACCTACCAGGATAAAACTAAAATGCATAAAATTCAATGTGTGCTACTCTCATTTAGACATATCATTCTATAAGTGAACAAAACAAAAATCTTATACTTAGGTGAACATTACACTATAACTCAATGAACATATGCTTATGAATATATTCCATAATCAATGAACATTTGTTAGCCAGCCACTTCATGCCTTTATCAGTCCCATTTTAGGTGGCCAATTTCTATACTGTTCACTTGCATCAATTCAGTCTCTGAAGAGACAATAATATTCTTTAACATGAAGAATCTTCATTCCAATTGGAACCTTGTGAAGACTACATTCATAAACAAGTCAAATAAGGACAGGCTATCCATAAAGTCTGCAGCAATATGCACCAGTTCATAGGCTGAAAAATCTTCTCTCTTGGGGGCCAAGTTCTGGCCAATTCAATGTAGGCTGCCTCACTTAGCTTCCCCAGGGTGCCCATCGACTGCCTTGTCTTTAGACCATGGACTCAATCACACATTCTCAACAAGCCTAGCCCTCTTGTTCTAGGTCATGAACTCCAGACCATTCAACCCTCTCTCAACTTCTCTAGTTCCTAAAAACCAGGTTCATGGGTTTCGTTGACCTGGCTCAACCTGTCTCTTTATTGCTGCATTTCTCCCAATTCCACTCAACAAGTGGATCCAGGTTGTCACCTAGCAAGTATTTCAGCCTGCCCACGGACTCTAATGATGCAGTTCCAGAGCAGAAAGACAGGCCTCCAGATTTTTTCCAACTTCTGAAAAAAAAACATTATTTCAAGATTCAAAAAGTCAAAGAGTTCCTTTTTCTCCAAACTTTCAAAAGTGCTCTAGACAAGTATTTTGGAATGGAACTGCCTTGAGTACTCCAAAACACTGGGTGGGGCCTCTCTTCTCAGAGTCTTAAGCCCATTTAATAATCCAATTTTAATTTCTGAAGACAAATGTGTTTGCAAGCTTTCTATTTTCACATTTCTCAATAATCATTTCTATGAATCATTATATCAACAACAATTTGGAGAAGGAATCAGTATAAACAGTAGAATCAGATCCTATACTCCATCTTTAAAACAGTCAAGCTTAATCTTTATTTATATTATCTTAATCCTTATCTAAAATATATTGCTACAAAATATGGAATTTGGCCTCTGACAGGATCAAGCCAGATACAGACTTTCTGTCAGCCCTTTTGGTCTTCTGTCAGCCATTTTCCCTAGGAAGCATGGTTTCTGAGAAATTCTAGGGGAAATTTCCACTTCTGAGCTGAACATATATATGGATAACATTCATTTTTATCACCTTAAACAGGAATAGCTAAAGACTAAAACCAAACAAAATGATCAAAAGTTTAACTCCCCATATTCTTTCCAGAAAAAAAAAAACACAGTAAGCTGCACGGCCATATTTGACCATTGGCCAGCCAAAGAAGAAATACTATCATATAGCAGAGGTTAAACAAACATCCACTCTCCATTTTTATGCTGTGTTCCTCTAGTCCCCACTTCCATTGTGCCATAATGTATTAGTCTGGGCAGACTAGAGAAACAAATTCATAGACACTTATTTGTATAAGAAAGAGCTTTATAAAGAGTAAGTGTACATGAAGAAAACATCCCAGCCTGGTCCAAATCAAGTCCATAAGTCCGATATTAGCCCATATGCCCAGTACCAATCTGTAAATTCTTTTTCAGACTCATGCAACACACGTGATAATGCCAAATGTAGGAAGATCACAGGACAGCAGGTTGAAAGTCTTAAAGATCCAATGGCAGTGGAAGCATCTCAGCACTAGCAGGAGTGCCTACATGGATCCTTCAGCTCCAGGGATCTAGTTCAGCACCTTGTCTTCTCCCCAAGAAGGTCTCACAGAGAGTAAGTATCAGTGCCTCACCTCCTGCAAGCTATCTGTCTTCTTAGCAGCTCCAAATGAGATAATCAGTCTGTGACCAGAATGATAAACTAAACTCCACCCTTTCACTCTAATTAGTCTCAAGTCGACACCAGATTATATAACTATTACAAGCAGTCCGACCAAGTTTTTGGAAAAATGGCATTTGAGAAGAAGCCATTGGTCTTGAAATATTCTATCACATGATCTCCATCTTTGCTTCTCTCTTCATGGCCATATTCTAAGAATTGTCCCTTCCTCTTTTGTCCTTTCCAACTTTTCCATTCCAATCTCCATTAATTATCAATACATCCTGATGGCATATTTCATAAGCTTCAGGCTTAAGATATTGGTAGAAATCTTTAGTTTCTACATCAATAAACTTATTGATTGGTAACTAAATTTGAATAATAGTTGTATTGATTGGATTTTCTATGTTAAGAGATAACATCCTACCACAGATGATACTGTATGTTTAGAGAGATATTGAAGTTTTCTACTTGATAATGAATTCAAAGTCATTCCTCCGGAATCTGTCATTACTGACATAGTACCTAGTATGATCTTCTGATTCCGAATTGCCTATACCAGTCCACTTCAGCTTACCAATATCTAGAGTATCAATCTTTATGCATTCTATCTCACATTTGGAAGACTCCAATTTTTTCCTAGATTCATACTTTGCCTATTGAAAGTTCCAGTTATGAATTGATCCTTACAGCTGTTTTTTCCCCTTTTGAGTCAACATGCCCCATCAGCAGTGAAATTCTGGGCGCTTTTACTTATGAAACCTGTGCTCCATCCATGTCTATTTCTGATACTATCTCTGACAATGGTTTGCTGCCATTCATTAGGTTTTCAGTACCTGACAATGTTCTATTACTATCCATAATGTGTTTGGAGCTAAAGAAAAAAGTGGACATCCTATAGCTTTTTCATAGTCTGTTATTAGTTGGAAACCCTCCTGAAACCCATTTACTTTGATTGTTCCTGCTATATGACAGTGCCGAATCCTAACCATTACACCACCAGGGACATCCCTGCTATTTGAAACACCAGTGACATACCTACTAGCATCAAAACAACATACAGCCACTACATTATGGCAACCTAACAAATGGTATATCATTCAAATACATTAAACAAAACGTCATTGCCCACTAACAACTAATTCCATCATATGATATTACTTTTTGTAATCTTCTCTTATTTTGATATCACTGATTTTGTTTCTCCTCCTAATAACCAACCCTCTTTCCAGACTGCTTTGTGAGTTCCACAACATAAAGCCAATCTATATAGTCAATGATACCTTTAAAATTGCTTCTCCGTTCATGTTCCATTTATGCCACGCTGTGTTGTTCATGAATTTTCATTATAATGGTAAGAACAAAACTATATTTCCACTCATTTAGATTCCCCTCACCCACACAAACAAAATTTCAACAATTATCTCAATGTATACATTATCCATTTGGGTGTCATTAGATGTAAACCTCAATATATTCACTATTTATTTGATTATCTTTACACACACATACACAGAAGTTGGTTCAACTCCTTATATTGTAGTTTAGTGGAAGATATTATTATTCAATGGGAAATCTAGACATCATTTAGTAATTCTGGGTTATCCCCCTAAACACTAGTTTCTGACAACTGCCTCCGTGATTATTTTTGAATTACTATATTTGACATTTCAGAGTGCTCAAATCTAACCTATATTTTTCATTGTGATGGATATTTATGTAACATATTACATACCATTTATTTTCATCATGAGTACAATTTGGTTACATTAACGATGTCTTCCATGTTCTCTCACCTTTCCCCCTTATCCTCAGTAGAATCTCAATGACTCCTAATCAATGAGTTCCTCTTTGTCCCTCTTCCAATCCCCTTTCACTGCCAGGGAGTCAATGCTGTCTCATAGAGACCCCTGGGTGTTTCAGACAATAACTATTTTCTGGAGTAGAAAGCCCAGTATTTCTCCCAAGGAGGTGTAGGTGGTTTCAAACTACCAACCATGAGGCTTACATCCCAATGGGCAACCACTACACTCAGGGATCCTGTGCCACTAATAAATTCTGGGTTCTGTATAGTTGCTTAGTGCAGGTATTTCATTAAGTAAAATAGGAAAATATGTGGCAGTTGATGACTATCTTACCTAACATCTTTTACAATAAGCTCTTAATTAACTTGCTTATTTTGATTAACCTTTGTCTAACTTCATTCTTTACATTGATGTGAAGGTTTGTTGAAAGTTGAGAATCTGTGTACTTTTCTGCTTCATTTTCCCACATGTATTTAATTACCAGTAGAATAAAGTTCCAATCTTATTATGGTTTATGAATCAAAATAGAGGGATATATTAAAATGGATTCAGCAAGAAAAAGAAAAGAATATTTGAAATTTGAGAAAAACAAAAATGAAAACAAAACAAAAGGATTTTCCTTTTTCTAGTGCGCAAAATCTTGAAGTACCTGACCCTATTATCAAAATAGCTTTAGGAATCAATCCTATATCAATGATTACAATAAAAATGAGATTTAAATTAACCCTTTCAAAAATAATTATTTTAAATCCTCTCTCATCTTTGAGAATAGCGTTTTCACCTACATTTCTCCTACATTTCTAATGTACCTTCAGTTTATATTGCTTTCTTCTGATTCATAATAAACAAAAAGTGTTCTGTTTCCTAAGTAACTTTGTTTTCTAAGTTATTGCCTTGAACCATTAGCAGTGTATAATTTTAATATTCAAAATCTCTGAAATGTATGTAAATATCTCAGTAAGTGTGTGGCATATATTGCATATTATCCTGTGAGTTGAGATTCATCTATTACTCATTTTTATCTCACATAGAGTAAATATGTACACATTCTACTCCATAAATATACATGTATTTGAATGTGGGGTGCTGCCCCAGACATTGGAGCATTACATAATACATAATATACATATATGTCTATATATATTACAACCTTTCTAAAATATGAGCACTTGTGATTTATAAAAGATATTGGTCTTAAGGGTATTGAATGTAGACTTCTGCCCTTGTACAAACATTAATTAAGCAGGCCTAAGTCTATCAAATTTCAGATTTATTTCTGTACAGTGAAAGTAAATCTCTTACTTTAATATGTGATTTGCGTAATTTCTTTTTTGTTCAGAAATTTAATTTCTAGAGAATAAATTAATAGACACACTTTTCCAATGATCTATTTTACATAGGGGAGTCTTTCAAGGCCTTTCTCCCAACTTATTTTTATATTAACCTAGGAATAGCAACTCACACAAGTAAGGCCATATTCACTACCTTAGTCAAAATCCTGTATTATCCTAACAACATTAAACATGGAATTGGATAATAAAAGGTGATTTCTGAACAACAATATTCCATAATTACTGAATTCCCAAGGATCAACTGTTTCATAATCTAGGTATTTCAAGCACAAAGGGGCAATCTGATATTCCGTACTGGCTACCCAGCTGGAATAACAAGACCTTATGGGAAGTTCATCACTGTTCCAAGTGTGAGGTCTTTTAGGCACCAGCAGATTGGCCTGCACAGATGCTGCAGTTTAATCACTATAGATAAAATTGTATATCTTGGCCAACTGTAGCCAACACACAGGCCACTTTACCCTGATGTTTACGCAGCAATTACCATTTCTCAGAGCAATACTATCTAGCAACCACCATTACTCTCAAACCCATTTTACACTGACTTTTATTCACCAGCCTCTGACATAGTCATTAAAATTCCGTGCCCCCCCCCCTCCCCGCACCGCCTCGAGAGATTGGCAACGTGCTCTAGTTTATAGACCATTATCCTTAGTAACTACAGATCCTCAACTGCTTTATGTATATGGGCACATACATATAGACATTCATGAGCAGTATTTAAAAGTCCTCCAATAAAGGTGTGTTTATGCTTACACGTTTTAGGGGGTATATTTTAAATCTGAGGAAAAAATAGATGAAAATCTTAAATCTAAGCATCCATACCTATTGGGGTTTTGTGGTGATATCCTAAAAGAGAACCTTTCATGCTTTGTATTGTCAATAACTTCTTTATAGAGAAATTCATGTAAGTGAATGCTGCCCCTATCATGTTCCAAAAGTGACCCAAAGGGAGCATTTCAATCTAATAAGAAAACCCACACAGAGAACAGGTTGGACCCTCATGCCGGGATTCTGGATGAGGTTTCTATAATACTGACATAATTTCTTATCCCTCCAGGCTCATTAATTATGACTTCTCCATAAAAGACAGCAATAAATCCTCCCTGTCAATGTTGTGGCAAAGTTACTAGAGTGTTATCTTTTGATTTTATTTGGTTTATTTTGTTTTTGCTTTGAAAGTTAATTCAAATATGAAAGAAAACTATGCTGTTAATTAAAAGCCAGTCCTATGCTTCATGAAATAGTTTTTTAGAGCATTATTAAACACAATACAAATAACTAGGCTAGCTTAAAAGATTAAAAAATTCCAAGGGGGACAAAAAACTAAACTAAATAACTTCAAATGACTTAGATTTTTGAACCAGTGAAATGATCACTGTTACTACAATGAAATGCATTGGCTTAGAGCTACTTCTTGTGCATCAACACTATTATCCTTAATTTTAAAATGCATTTTCTATGATAATCTTTCTTGTAGAGTGGTGAAGCACTCAGCTATTAACCAAACGTTGGGCAATCTGAACCTAGCAAGAGTTGAAAGAACACACTGGCAATGGGTTTGGTGATTTTTGTTTTGCTTTAGTTTATTTTACATTCAGATAAACTTTAAAAGAAAATTGAAATAGTTGTGCCTCCCACCAATAAAGAGCATGAAGCAGGCAGAATCCACTGGATCACTGAAAGAGGTGTTGCACCAAGTGCATTGAAACACGTACAGTTCTGCATCTAAATCACTTGCAACCTCAAGTAGAATCGATATTAATTTTACATTTTACACATAACATATATTTAGATAAGGCACATGATATTTCTACATATGCATTTGCATCCAGTGACTTAGAAGAACATGAAGAGACCCAGAAATGAAAATTTAGCCATAACCAAAAACCCCGAGACACAAGAATTGGCTTATAGAACTCGGGAACACATTCTCCAGTGACATTTAAGTCAATTGGCATAATGTGATCAACACAGATAATAGCCTGCATCCTGCTTTTTTGAAAAAGACTTCTTCAGTCTTAAAAAATTGTGATTGGACATATAAATGGTGTCTTTTATCTTTCCCTGTTGAAATAAAGAAAAATGAAGGAAATCAAATACTCTAGAAGAGAATTGGTTTAGAGAATTAATGGATGACCTGAATAACCATCTTTCTGAGATCAGAAGTAGATGTGGTCCAGCTACTAGTACTATTCTTCTTCCACAGATAAACTGAAGGCCTACAAAAGGAAAAATAATGCCTATGATAAATATGAAACTAGAAGGATAGAATTTGTCCAAATTAAGAAGTCTAGAAGGGGCAGAAATGAAGGACTGACAGAAAAGGAAAAATCAATGAGAAAATAGCAAGAATATTTTTACATAGAAGGAATTGCAACTGTTAAACAAAAAAATAACTTAAAAATTGTAAATTGGTGAATGAGTAATTAATTTCCTCTGTAAAATTTTACCCAAATTACATTATTATTTTAATTCAGAGAAAAGAAGTAATCATAAAATGGAATAACAAACCATTTTCACCGTCTAAAGAAGATATAGAAATGGAAATTTAATCACCTAAAATAATCCTATAAATCTTGTTAGGTATGGCAATCATACAAATTAAGGTTAATTGAATATTCATGATAATGCATGGAGGAACTACACCTCCTGGTAAGCATAATACAAATGAGGTAGGGCAGCTGCTATTGGTTCTATGAATTTTGATCTCACTTTTTAGTAATTGGATTTCAAAAAACATTGAGAAAATCATTGATGGAGCTCACATTGCACAATGAGCTAGCATAGAATCTTTAGAGTGTTTTCTCAAAATTAGAGAGCATCTTACTCAATGACTTCTGGTACCAGACTATGGAGAACATAGAATGGTTTGTAAAAAGGTAATGACATTGTCACTTAGATAAATTTATAGTAACTATAGTAACCTGGTGACCTTTATTTTTAATACATCTGACTTTTAAAATGCAAATATGTTGAGTTTAGTTTAGAAAAGCATGTAAAATGGTATCTACTGAGAGAATTTTTAAACAGACATGTCTATAAATATAAAGACAATTACTTACATGAGGAATATTTTAAAGTATGTGAAAAAAAGGATTTAAAGTAATGAGAATTTTTTTGTTTTCTGATATTTTTAGTAATGAGATTTTTTTTTCTGACCTGCCCCCCTGTAATGAGATTTTTAAAAACATTTTGAATGCCCTACATTTGAAAAAAAATATATATATATATCAATATGAGAGTAAGTAAAAGATACCATTACAAATTCATCAAAGTACTCATTAAATAAAATATCAAAACATATTTTGCCTCAACGTATCTTCCAAGTCTATCAGTTTCTGATGGAGTGTTTCCCTCTCTCTACTTAGCCTAATATTCTGTGCTTTTTTTTTTTTACCGATATGTCACCAAACTGGCAATTTGACATCTTTAAGCGAGTGAAACAGTGTTTCTTTTGAATGTTCTTTGAGTTTAGGGAACAAAATTAAGTCTGAAGGGATGAGGTCAGGTTTGAAATAGATGAAATAATGATTTCCAGGAAAATTTTGTAACACAGGATAGTCCCTGCTGCCCTTGAATATTGAGCAAGGTGTATTGTTGTGAATGGGGCGAAATTGTAAGTGCAACTTTCCTACCCATTTTCCCACCTAGTTTAAATTTTTCTTAAAACTTTTTCATGATAAGGTTTAAAAATTCTTATTAGCTTGCATCTTCGCATAACATTTGTCAAGAGCACTCCTCTGGAATCCCAAAAATCTGTTGTTCTAACTTTCTGATCTGACCTTTCTGCCTTGAATTTAATTGGTTCCACAGATGCCCACGGAAGTCAGTCACCCTTGTGATGAGATCTTATGGTTAAATTCAGGACTTGACCATGTTTATGAACCATTCCAGACAGCACCATCATTAGCTTCATTAAAAGATTAATGTAAAGGATCAGCTTTTAGCCATCATCCATCTTTGCTTCCTTCATACATAATATTGTTGATATCATCCCACAGTTTATCACATATTATATCATTAGTGTCCAATGCAGAAAAATGGTCCTTGAGGTATTCTCAAAATTCAAGGTTATATTTTGGCTTTGTGGACTTGTTTTCATTTTCTTCAGCCAGAACTTACGTAGGAGCAATTGATGGCACATTCCACAGGGGACCCTTGTCTGGTTTTAGCTGCTGATATTGGCCTTCTTCTCTTTCCACAGAAGTAATCAATTTGGTTTTTGTGTATTTCATCTCTGAAGAACATGTGTATATTCACTGCTTGTGTTGTTGAAAAAAGCTATTTACCACTAAGAAGCTATTGGTCTTATAAGATTCTATCCTGGGATTTCTAGCTTTGTTTCCTTCACGAATACCACATTTTGCAATTATTCTTACTTCTTTGTTTTCGACGTTTACATTCAAATTGCCAATAACAATCAATGCATCTTGATTGTTTGATTGATTAATTTCAGATGGAATGTATTTGTAGATATGTTTTCATTAATATATGCATTGTAGGCCTTAAGGTTGTGGTGCATAAGGTTGAATAATAGTTGTACTGATAGAATTTACTTGCAGGCAGATAAATATAACCCTATCACATTAGGCATTGTATTGCAATATAAAGCTTGAAATATTGTTATTGATAATAACTACAACACCATTCTTCTGGGTTATGTCATTTTCATAATAGTAAACATAGGCTTTTCTGATTCAAAATGGCCAATGCCAGTGAATTTCAGTTCATTGACACCAAGGATAATGGTTTTATATAATCTATTTGTTTTTGCATTTTTAATGACTCCCAAAGTTTCTCTCTTTTTTGGAGGGCATCACTGCTCTTCGGTGGTGGGAGTAGGAGGCCCAGCCCCACTGCTGGAATTGAACCTCCGTCCCAGTGGGCCGCAGTCCCGCACACACCATTACACCACCAGGGCTCAGCCCAAGTTTCTCTTTTTATATACTATACATTCTGATTCTAATTACCGGTACATTTTTACTGCACTTATTTCTTCTTTTGAATTGTACCTGAAAGTAAATGAAGGTCTCAAAGACTATGCTTCCATAGGCTCTGCTTCGTTCATTTCATCGTGGCTGGCACTTACCTTGAGAATGCAGTTAACTCTTCTTCAATTATGCTCTGAGGGCATTCTGCAAACTGGGTGTTCAGAGTTTGAGCTCTGAAATCTTTCTCCATATTTCTTAAAATGTAAAATCCTTGAATCACACAGGTTGGGTACTTGTTTCATTTGGCCTTCGTTGACACTTAGATGCTTTTTGTTTTAAGAAACCCTTTAAGACTCCCTATAAGACTCTAGATATTACAGTTCTTGATCGCCTGCGCCATTTGATCTATCCAACACACCTTGCTACAGCACTAATATTTTCAGTGATCTCTTCATGAGCACCAGGTTATTTCCAACTGCTTCCTGTGCATATAAAATGTATATATTGAACAAAACAAACCAAAAGTGAACAATGCATTTAGATTATGAGGCTAGAAAAGAAAGAACATTGAAAGTAACATAGCCTGCTAAAAGAACAAACAAATCCTTGTTGAGCTGTGCAGTACCAGAATGTTCCTTAGAAGTAACTATGGAGAGACTGCATCTCACAAACTTTGGAGAAATTGCTTCCTGGAAATGGTCAACATACCTGGTAATGTAGGACAGTGAAAAATAGGAAATCTTTACAAGATGGATTGACCCAGTGCCTGCAACAATGGGCCTCGGCTTGACAACAATTCTAAGGATGGGACAAGATGCGACAGTGTTTTCTGTCTTGTACATAAGTTCTTCATAAATAAGAACTGACTTGATTACACACAATAACAACATACTATCGAATTGAGACTAATAGCATTTTACTGTATCCTATTGCTTCTCATTTTGTTTGAATGTGCTGTGTGACAAAAATAGCATTCTGGTCATTTACCTCAATTAAAAAAAATTTCAAGTTTCTATTTCAAATCTCTCCACCTCGCCTCATATGTCACATGTCACACCAACGCTTTTCATTGAGCTCCCTTTATCTGGTTTGCCAGAGATGTTAGATGCCGTTGAGTCTGTTCCAACCGATCATTCAGAGAGAAGTTCCTTCCGTTGCTGACAGCTAGTCTTTCACAAGGCTAATGAAATGGGCGCTTGCTAATAAACCACTCATTATTGCAAACAGCAGCCCAAATCTTTGGACAATTGCTGGTTTTTCAGATACCATTGATTACAGAAGAAGTTTCTACACCATGTGAGTAAATACTTCATCTTGGAATAAATATTTTGTTCATTTATAAATTCATATTTCATTTTACTACCCTTTAATTGATGTATCCTCATAAGTAATATTTTCAATGTGTACCATACCCAATTAAATATGATTTAGTTTAAAATATTTTCTATGTTTTCTAATCTTTTCCTTTTTTTAAATAATTTATCTTGAAAGAATAAATATTTTATCTTACATCTGAGAATTATACATTGATGTTTTCAGTACTTAGCTGAAACCCAGGACTGATGAACCTAGAGGGACGACAAGTAAAGGTTCCAGGTGAGTATGATGAGGGAGGTGGTATGGGGGAAAGAGAAGCTGATATCCAGGAGTTCAAGAACGAAGAATATGGTTTGAAACTGATTGTGGAAGCAATTGTATAGCACTCTTTGTTGTGACTGTACTATGGAATGGCATGATAACTATATTAGTACCTAATAAGATGCTTGAAAGAATCTACCATAATTTAATTGTATTGTTCTATAAATATTTTAAAGTGCCTGTGCTTTGTTATTCTAAAATTAATCATTGTTAGATCTGGCCATCATCATTTTGACTTAAAATGGTGCCTGTTGAAATGAAATCTGGAAGTTGGCTTGAAATAAAAATGTTAAACAGGACTCTGAATGTAGATTTCAAAATTTGTTTTATTTTGTTTTTAAGTAAGTAATTAAGTGTGGAATATATAGGAACTGGTCTATAAAGAAATCTTTAAGGGTTAAGTATAAGAAAGACAAGAAAAACCTGATAGTATGTTCTTTTGCATCCATTGTCATATAATATATGAAAATTTTTGATACTCAGTAACATCTCCACACTATAGCTCTGTCCTGAAATCTTGCAGAGTGCAGAGTATAGGGACTACATAATCTAAACTCTTGTCAACAATGTGTCTACAAGATTTTAGTTATGAGATTTCACAAATAAGATCCAAAATTAAAAAAAAATAAGTGAAAGACATTTTCAATAGTGAGTAGGTACATGCGTGGGCCTCAGAGGAAACACTGGACCATTTTTAAAGTTTTTGAAGCTCTGCCACCGAATTTGTATACGTAAATGCTGCAATCTTTGTTTGTTTGGTTCCATCCTAGCACTTTCACATTTTCTACAGCACCCTTTGTGAATTTTTTCTCTCTAATTCTCAAAGTTAAGATCAGTTTTTTTTTGTACACAAATTTTTCTTTTTTAAGTAACAAGATTTTTTTTTCATTATTTTTATGTAACCATGATTGGTATGCTTATTATTGATAATCTACTACACATATTGGGCGGTTGGTTGAAGTATGCCACCAGAGGAATAGGTCTGCTAAGATTGTTGAAGGTAGGAACATTTGGAATAATCAGGAGTAGATTTTTCAAGGCAATTACAGAAAAATAAAACAGGTATAAAGAAAAAAGGAGTTGAAAAGGGAAATGTAAATTAAAGCTGCAAGAAAGGCATTCAAAGTAACATTTCATATCGATGATCTAGGTTAGCACATTTATGAAAAAATGTGACATAGTTCAAGTATTTTTATTAAAGACCACCTATAGTATTCAGTGACAAAAAGTCAAAACACTCTAATTTAACCAGAATAGCTCCCACTCTGGCATATTATAGTATAAACAATAAAAAATAACTTTATTGAGTGTCTCTTGGTTTACTATGCAGTTAATGGTGGGGCTACATCAATTAAAATTATATCTTGGCAAATGCCAAGTTAATTTTGGAATTATCTTCAATAACCAGGTATATTTAAGTAGCACTGCACATCATTCTAATGTATAATGTTCCTAAAATACTTGAAAATTTTTGTAGGCCTAAAAACTGATCGTCTCCAGAATAACTAAATAAAAAATGGCATCATTACATTTTTATTATAAAATTAATGTTGAAAACTCTGTAAAATACTGAATTTCTTAGGTAACCATGGCTTTAGTATGAAAAGAAGTAAACGTCTTGATTCAAACATCAATTTTAACTCTAATTAAAATGAGCTCATGCTTGTTGGCCATAGAAGCATTCCTTACCCAGTCACATTTACTTTTCTATTGGTCGCTGAAAAACCTTCCAGTTTGCTAATTTATACTGTATCTCCCCATTGTAGGCATTACAGGTGATGGGTGTATATGTGCACACAGAAGACTCAAAACAGAAGCTTAGGGTTGATATCAAGACCAACATCATACTGAAGAAAGCAAGAGTCATTAAAAATACAAGAAATAATTTTAAAAAACAATGTGAATGTCTGACACACTCTAGAACTTCCTCTTTATTGTGTAGCAAAGAAATGGAAGAAATGATTAAATAAAAGAACACGAGAGAAATTTTCAATTGTCAGTTCAGGAGGACAAAGATAAATATTAGAATGAAATATGCTGACCGAATTAGAAAGCAAAATGAAGTCCATATTAAGGCTATCTCAAGGTAAAGAACGGAGCAAAAATTACTTAGTTGTGATTGCAATGTTGGGGCATCCTATGGGCGAAATGACACAGGGGAGCTCAGAAAACACTGGAAGTAATGCAGATTCACTGTACAAAAAAGGAACCGTATGGGATTCACACATTTCAGGAGGTAGATTATATTTCACATCCAAAGATACTGAAGGAAAAAAAGGCAAATTTTACTGAAGACATTCATATAAAACACAGGTGTAGGAATTGAGGGACTGCCAATTGAAGTGTTTCACAAAGGGGGTGAAGCATTGCAAGTACTCACTCCTCGTTGCCAAGAAATTTGGGAAAGAGCTGTCTGGTTTACTGGATGGAAGAGGTCCATAATTATATACATTTTAAAGAAAAGTGTCTCAACGGAATGCAGAAATGATGAAACAGTATTGCTAATATCATATACAAGTGTATGATTTCATCATACTCAGTATGTATATTGAGCAAATAATTAAAGATGCTGGACCACAGAGAGGTCCAGCATCAGGATTATATATATATCAATATATATTAATAATATCAACAATATATTATATTACTAATAATAAATATAATAATATATTAATATTAATAATATTATATTAATAATATATAATATATTATAATATAATAATATATTAATACTATTAATTATATATTAATATATATTAATATAGCATCAGGATTAGAGAATGTCTTCTTAACAGCCTGCAATATGCAGGTACACACCAATCTTTGCTGCAAATGAGAAGTACCAGAAGAACTTGTTGGTGATCAAGTACTATAGACTTCAGTATTGATTGCAATACAGAATAAATAAAACCAAAATCCCCACAGCTAAAAAAATAGACAACATTGTGATAAAGAGGGAAAAGATCAGAATCTTCAAGGATTTCATTTGACCTAAAACCACAAAAATGTTCATGAATGGAGCCATTAGAAATACACACACACACACACACACACACACACACAAACACTGCCTTATCTGCTGCACACGGTCTCTTTAGTTTTGAAGAAAAGGATACTACTGTGAAGACTAAGATGAGCTTTCTTCAGCCTGTGACATTTTCCACTGCCTCATATCATTGGTGGTTACATGGTGAGCTGCTAAGTGCATAAAGAAGTATAGCTCGGATGTTCCTTAAAGCAATGTTGGCCAGATTTTTCATGTTCTTTGGACATGATATCAGAAGAGACCAGTCCCTGGAGAAGGATGTCATGGTTCACAAAACAGAGGGTCAGCAAAAAAGAGAGAGTCCGTCAAGGAGATGGGTTGATACAGTGCCTACAATAATGGTCTCAAACGTAAAAATTGCAAGAATGCGCAGAACCAGGCCATGATTAATTCTGTTTTCCATACATAATTATAAGTTAGAAGCAACTCAATGGCCCCTAATAGTAACTTATATATATATTATGCACACACACACACACACACACTTCTGTGTGCTTTTAAGTACAAAAGAAAGCAATTTATACAATTTGATAAATTCTTCCAACACAAATACATATATATCAGTTTCCATTCTTTCCTTACTGAACTCAATGATATTGTGTCCTGTTGACCTTAGAGGGCTCCAACTTTCTCCTGCTAAATAGCTGGTGCTTTAAAAAAAACTACAAATAAATATTTATTTTAAATGCTAGGTTTGTTTTCCTGTGGTAATCTCTATAAACAATTTTGAAACATTTTGAAAAAAACTTCCTGGATGTTCCATTTTTGTGAAAAGCAATAAATACACTGAAAATAATAGTATTTATATTTCTTCCTTTCAAGAAAGAAACTTAAGAAAATGAAGAGGTGGTATATAGAGTAGGTAGTCAAGAATGTATATGTTGTGTTTTCTTTGAGATGATATGTGTTGGCCCTTCAAAAATTCATAGAAAAATTGATTATATCTTAAATAACATTTTTTGTATACTTCCTGGTGCCCTTCTTATAAAGGTATATATCAAAACAGACCCATCCTGAAGTCAAGACCACCTCCCAGTGACCCTATAGGACACAGTAGAACTGCCCTTCTGAGTTTCTGAGACTATGTCTTTATGGGAATTGGAAACCCTGCCTTTCTCCTGAGGATCATGTTCCTGGTCTCAAACCACTGACCTTTCACTTAGCAACTCAACACTTAACTCACACACCACCAGGGCACCTCTATATATGTATGCCACCGTGTATAATTTATCTATCATCTGCATGTTCTCTATCATCTATTATGAGTCAACATACATTTTGATGCCACAAACATTACACTCTTTCATGTTATAATTGAATTATTGAAAACCACACTAGCTTTTTACTATAAGCTCTAGTTTTTGAAAGGAAAAGTGTGGTATATCATATATCAGACTTCACTCTGCCCACCCCAAAAAGAATGAGGATATTTTAATGTTGTGTTAACTACCCTGAGAGAGAAGTAAGTATATGCTGGTTTTATTTTAGTAGGAATTTAGGTCAAGTTATACTCACATGGTGTCTTTGACCTAAAGTTATGTTTTAACAGTGCTAATTGCATCAACTTGGGATTTTTCAACAAGTATCACTTCACCAGTATTAGGAACTGAATTGGCAGAGCCTATTTCGTACTTTAAAAACAGAGCAGAGATAAAATTACTGCACAATAAATAAGGATCCTGATGATATAGTGTATTCTGTGTTTGAATGTTCACCATGAGGTCAGCTATTAGAACGCATCAGTCAGTTTTCAAAAGGAAGATGGTGTTTTCTGCTTGCAGAAATATTTGCAGCCTCTGAAACTCCCAAACAAAGCTTCCCTTTGTCCTACAGAGTTGCTTTGAATCATAATAAATTGACTGGTAGTGATTTTGGTACAAAAAGATATTGGTACACATAGAGATTCATATGCTGTGAAACCCAAAATGAGACTATCAGAGATAAAAAAATTTTATGTAAATTAAAATATTTCAGTTTTGTTACTAAAGGGGACTGTTCTCCCTGTGCACACATCTTCTAAAAGATAAGTGAGAGTTTATCTTATAAAGGAGATTGGAGTCAACCTCACCTCTGAAACATTTTAATAGGAATTATTCATTGATTTCTTTTTTGTTGTTTTTTGTTTTTGTTTTTTTGTTTTGGGGCATCACTGCCTTCAGGTTGTGGGAGTAGGAGGCCCAGCCTTTGCTGTGTGGAGCTGGAATCGAACCTCCACCCCAGTGGGCCGCAGTACCGCGCACAACCACTACGCCACCGGGGCTCAGCCCCCATTGATTTTTATATAGTAAAAGGTGTTCTGAAATGTCTAGTGCATAACTTGAAAAACAAAAAAAAAATATTCAAAATATTTTTGAAAAATGATGTAGAGTCTTACATTTTCAGCCCTCTAAATCATCCTCATACTGTCCATATGTAGGCCTTTTCAATTTTGTTTTTTAATTTTCCACTCTTCTCCAGTTGTATTCTAGCATGGCAGTATACAATTTATATATTGCACAGCCTCTCGGACCAAAAAGCAAAACCAACTGGCATCTAATAAATTCTAATAGTGGCCCTTTGTGACAGAGAAATTGTTCTTTGGGATGTCCACACCTTTACATCTTTTAGAAGATGCTGAATGGCTTGTGGGTTTTCACCACTGCCCAAGGTGTAACCAACCTTTTTCAGAAGACCAATTCTTTTTCAAATATTTACCTTATTTTGTAATTTGTGGTTCTGAATTCTTATTATATTTAAAATTAGGGTGATAAATGAGCAAATTAGTGTGATAGCTGAAAATACACTGGGATACCTTATCTAAGAGACTACAGCTGATGTGGTCTATTCAGTGCAATTTTCTGAATCGGTGCCCTGAGACACAAAGAGCAGGCATAAAAGCCAAGACGCAAAGGGGAAAAAAAGCTATGGCTGTCGGGCTGATACCTTATCTATATGTTTTATCATCTATATCTCTATCCCCTATATGCATATATCTATCCTCACCTACCCATCCATCCATCCATTTATCTATCTACTCTCCATCTATTACAATATGTATCGATACATTTGTTGCTGTTCGGTTTCAAGCCACGTTCACACAATGTATAACACAACAAAAGCTGTCCTGCCCTGAACTGTACTCAAGGTGTTGCCTTTGAACTTGTCTTTGCAGCCTCTGTGTCAAAGCATCTTGTTGAAAATCTTCATCTATTTAGCTCACATTTTGGGGACTGTGTGGTTATGTGTCAATCATTGCAATCATTGTAAAAGCTTCCCCCTTCCTCTCTTCCTTTCGCCATCTTTCCCTTCCCTTCTGCTATTGCTAAAACTATTCTTGTTCTTGCATTCCATGTGTCCAGAGCTCTTATCTCTTATCTCTACCTGTGTAAATGCTCTGGTCTACTCTGAACAGAGAGGCAGCACTGGGCTCATGAGAGTGACGGGGGAGAAAGCCATGCCTTTCTGGTGAGGGAAATATTTTGTGTTTCGCCATCGCTTTACAGCACCCTGGTTGATTCATCCCTTCCCGGTGACGCATCTGTGGGGAATGTGTCTGTCTACAAATGGACTTTGGGTCTCTGCTCCGATGCCCCTCATTCTCAACCATGTATATTTTTAGTTTTTATGTTTGTTATAATTCTCCTAATGCCTGGCATGCAGTCCCAGTGACATCTCATGATCACACTGACTGTGCTTCTTCCATGTGGATTTGTTGCTTCTTTGCTAGATAGCCTATTTTTTAACTTCAAGTCTTTAAGACCCCAGATTCTATATCAATTGATAACCAGGCACCATCCAGTTTCCTCACATTTGCTTATGCACCCATTTTGTCTGTTGTGATTGTGCCTGCAGAATGAGCAACACAGAATGCCAGTTTGTTAGAACAGAGTGTTCTTGTATTGAGGAAGGGTATGAACACACCCATAGTCCATCCACAATCTCAGTGTATTGCCATATCAATATATGTACATTGGCCAATCCTCTATGTTTAGGTATAACTGTTTTTACTTATGTATATACCTATGCTGAATTCTCTATTACTAGCTTTGTTTCCTAGATGGTTCCTCTGTTTCCTTTTACCTTCCTTCTGCCCCCACCACACTCACACTAGCCTGCCTCCTAGTTTATCTTCTCAGTTAGATTGCTGTTGCTCCAACACCCTCAGGATCTCTATGTCCTCCTTACTGCTGATTTTATTTCCCTAGTTGTTCCCCTGTCTATGGCATTGTTTGCTCGCCACTTCCTTTTGTCCTTCCTCTAAGACAGGTTTGTTTGGTTTACTGTCAGTTCCCATCACTTACAAAATTATGTACCGACCAGACAGTAATTCTCCTTTGATTTTCCTTGTCTTAGCATTCAAATGCACATTAGACAACTGAAAGAGGCTGTGTCAGATGCACCTTAGTTCTCAAATGACACCATTAATTTTTTAACACTTTAATCAGATCTTTTGTTGCCACTTGCCCAATGCAGTTGGTGGTTTGATTTCTTGGCTGCTACTTCAATGAGTATTATTTATGGAGCTAAATAATACAAAATTCTTGGCAACTTTGATTTTTCCCTATTTATCATACTGTTGTCCATTGATTCAGTTGTGAGGATTATTGTTTTCTTTACATAGAATTGTAATACTTACTGAAAGCTGTAACCATAAATCTTCTTCAGTAAGTGCCTTGTGTCTACAGCGCTATCATCAAGGAAGTTGTGTCATATGCATATTCTGTTAGTTAATAAGCCTCCTTTTAATGCTGATGTCACATACTTTATCATGTATTTCAACTTCTAAGATGAATTACTCAGCTTACAGGTTGAATAAATATGATGAAAGGTTCCTATACTGAAGCATGCCTTTCTGATTTTAAATTCTACTGTATTTCCTTGTTGTATTTCAACAATGGCTTCTTGGCCTTCAAACCTTTTGATACAGATTCACATGAGCATAATGAAGTGTTCAGAAATTCCCATTCATCTCAAGGTTATCCACAATGTATCATGGCCCACAGAGTTGAATATCTTGTTATATCCAAGGAAACATAAGTAGATATCTTTCCGGTGTTTTCTGCTTTGAGTCAAGATCCATCTGATATTCCTTGTTCCACATTCTCTTCTGGATCCAGCTGGAACTTTCTGACAATTCCCTGTCCATGTACTGTGGCAACCACTGTTGGATGATCTCAAGAAAACATTTCTTGTTTGTCATATCAGTGATATAATTTTATAGTTTGAGCATTTCATTGTGTCCCCTTTATTTGGAATGGGCTTATATATGGATCTTTTCCAAGCAGTTGGACAAGTAGCTGCCTTCCAAATTTCCTGGCATAGATGAGTGAATGTTTCCAGTGCTTATACAGCTTACTAAAACATTTCAGTGTCTATTCTGTCAATTGGTGGAGCTTTGTTTTTGGCTAATGCATTCAATGAAGCTTGAACTTCTTCCTTCAGGATCATCGGCACTGGCTGATATACTTACTACCTCTTGAAATGGTAGATTATTGAATAGTTCTTTTAGGTAAAGTGATTTTGTGTACTCTTTCTGTTTTCTCTTGATTTTTTTCTTGCATCACTCAATATTTTGCCTATAGAGTCTTTCAAAATGGCAAGTCGAAGCTTGGATTTTTTTTTTTTTTGCTTGAGTTTTTCAGTTTGAGGTATGCTGAGGAATGTTTATCAATTTGTTTTTCTAATTCTAGATGTCTGCATATTTTGTTAGAATACTTGTCTGTGTCATCTTGAGTTGTCTTTTGACATTTTCTATTGAGTTCCTTAACTTCATCCTTCTATTTAATTTAGATACTCTACAATTAAAAGTAAGTTTCAGAGTCTGTGTCAACATTCACTTTGATCTTTTCTTTCTTTCCTGTATTTTTCATGAACTTCTCTCTTCATGAAAGATGGTCTTGATGTCTTTCTACAGTTAATCAGGTGTACTGTCACCAGTATTAAATGTATCAGATCTGTTCTTAAGATGTTCTCAAATTCATGGGGGATAGACTCAAGGTTGTATTTTGACTTTTGGGGATCTGCTTCAATTTCCCTCAGCTTTATTCTGAACTTACATATAAGCGATTGATTATTTCACAGTCAGTCAGGCCGTAGTCTAGTTTATTTGTTGATATTGAGCTTCTCCATTGTGTATCCCCACAGAAGTCAATTGATTTCTGTATATTCCATCTGAGGAAATCCATGAGTATAGTTTCCTTTTGTGATGCTGGAAAAAGGTAAATGCTATAAACAAGCTGTTGATTTTGTAAAATTAAATCATTTAATATTCATATTTCCTATTACCCTGTCCATATTTTCCAACTATTATTCATATGTTTGTTTTCAATTTTTGCATAACAATCTCTAGTAACATAATCCATTCTGATTGGATGTTTGATCAATTTCTACTGAAGTCATTGGTGGAATTCTTCAATTTCTTTATCACAAGTCTTTTGGGTTGGTACATCACAACCATATACAAATAACATCAGTATGACAAACTGATTGGTCTTGTGTAATTCTACCATTTGATCTCCAGCTTCATTTCTATCACCAGAGTCACATTTTGCAACTTTGGTGTTTTCCTTTTTACTTCCAAATTTTTGCCTATACTTGTAATCAATTATAGATAAATCTTGATTAAATGTTTGACCCATTTCAGAATGAAGGCTTTGGAAGAATACATCCATTAATTCCTCAAGAGAATTGTTTGACTTGGCTCTTTGGTGATGAATATGATCCCATTAGGCATGGTATAATAGTGTACCTTATAGTTGATCACTCAGAATGACCAATATCAGTCTATCTGTTAAATAATGACTAGGATAATTATCTTTATGCATTCCATTTCATTTTTCATGGCTTCCAATTTTATTAAATTCATATAAATTGCACTATATATTCTGGTTATTAGTAATTATTTGCAGCTGTTTCTTCTGATTTTGCATGGTGCCCCAACAGCAAATTAAGATTCTGAATGCCGTATTCCATCCTGATCATTAACGTAAAATCTACTTTGAGAAAGCAGCTCTTCCCCATTTGATTTGTAAATCCTTCCAACCTGAGAGGTCCATTTTCCAGCTCAATATCTGACAAGTCCCCACTGTGATTCATAAGATGTTTAGTAACTAGTCCCTCGGAAGTGAACGCCCCTTCTTTTTTCCTACTTTGCTTTTTGTGAGGACGCTTCACTGACACCTGTTCTTCACGAGTTACCCCACTGATTTGGAAATCTCAATGGCATAGCTTCCAGCAACATGCAATCTTCCACAGTATGGCAAATTGATTGATGGGTGGAGAAGGGTGACAGATAGATGACAGTATGACAAAAGAATGGTAAATGTATTGGTTTATATACAGATATATTATTTTGGTCTCTCCACTTGAGGATCTAGACTTGTGAGTTCTCCTAGTGGCCAAATCTTAATTTATCAATACTTAAAAAAAATGGGATAGCACAAAAAGAGAACAAAATTTTATTTCCCAAATGTAAGATATTATTCAAAAGTAGTTGGGGCCTGCTAAAAAAACAAATGTTAAAGAATCTCTACCTCATTGAATCTTGTGCATTTTGATTGTAAATACCAAAACATAAGCAAACCAACTGCACCAATTCATTAATTCCTCATAATGAAACTATAAAAAAAGTAGGACCCTGCAGGGTTTGGGAGATAATAATTTTATGGAATTTTTCTCCTTTAGAGTAGTAGGTGTAAATGAACTTTCTAAGATGGCAGCAGAAGCCCAAAATGTAACCCACTATGCCAATAGGGTTCCTCTGAACATATACACATGAATACCTAAGTAGATGAAAATTAATTCCAAGCAATAAAATATGATTCCATAATGCTATACCTTTATATAATTAATAAATATATAAATAAATATGTATTTATTTATATATACAAAGATGGGAATATGCTTAGCTTACAGTAAAATGTTGAATAGTTTAAAAAATAAATGATGAATAAAATATTTTTCAATGTGTGTACAAATAATGCTAGCTTTTAATGAAAGATGGGATAGTCAAATGATATTTATTTATGAAATAGTTTTAAGTTATAAGCAAAAAATAAAGTCTAGTTGAAAAACTTATAGACATCATCTGAATCCAGTGAACAAAATGTGGACATAAATGAGCAGGACAACGACTCTATGAAGCCATCAGAATGGCGTATCCTCATATGTTTGGTTTCCTGACCCACTCATTCCACACATCTCTATTCCATGAAGAATGAAGGTAATAATGAGATAAGGGCAGGAGAATTAATATTGAAGGATGTTTTATAAAATAACCAGAATTTTTCAAATATATGAAGGGTATATGAAAGATAATATTGAAATATATGAAAGGAATATATGAAATATATGAAAGATAATATTTAAGGACTGTGTCAGAGTAAGAGAGAGAAGAAAAAATAAAGCTGATATTCACTGTGACATATAATCATTGTTTAGATGTGGATCATGGTACAAAATGTCTAAAAGACACTATTAGATAGGAGCAATTTTTTAATTTAAATATGAACTACAGATGACTGAGACAATAATATCAGTGAGGGAGAGTAAGAAACATAAATATAATAAAAAATTATAATTTCAAAATTTGAGTTAAAGCTGCACGGGTGCTCCTTGTTCTAGTCAAAAATATTCTGAGTTTGATATTATATAAATATAAAAATGTATAAAAATATTACTTTAAAAATGCTATAAAAGGATCATGTACATTGTGGCAGTCATGTGCTTATGTTAATTTTATAATTGAAATGTAGGGGTGGAGTCTAGCCTGTTAATCTGGAGATAGCCATTGAGTAGCCGATGAGGCCTCTAAGCAGGCATGGCTTTCTCCTGAGACTCCTGGGTTATCTCGCGATATTTCCCTCGTGAAAAGGAGAAGCTATCTCCCCCAGTTGTTGGGAGTTAGTCTCAGAGACGATAAATCATGGACAAGACAAGCTGGCAGCGTTCGAGAAGCTGGAGGAGTTGGCAGAGAGACCACACAGTTTTGCCCTAATGGAGCCAGACCTCTGAAGCTGGGGCGGCCAGATGGAGACCTCTGCCAGCTATGAGTTGCTTCTGCTGTCGATGGACCCTGAACCCTGGAGGTGAGGTGCCCTGCCAGCACTGGGATTCTGCACCCACTGACCTGTGAATTCATGAGTCGGAAGAAGACTTTATAGACTGATTTCGGGCAAATGGGTTAATATCGGACTTAAGACTTTGAACTGGACTGGGCTCAATGTCCTGTTCCTCCTGTAAATAAACCTTTTCCTTATATCGATATTCGTGTCCTTGAATTTGTTCCTCTAGTCTACCCGGACTGACGCATACATAGAAATAAATATTAGTTTTATTTCTTTTCATTTTTCTTTTATTCCTATATGTATTGTTTCATGACTATAATCTTGTATTCAATGCCAATCTTCCAACTAGTACACAAAGTTCTGAAATGTAGGAAAACATAAGTAACAACAAATCTTAACAAAGTATTTTCTTCTTATATAATTTTATTTATTTATTTATTTTGGGGGCATCACTGCCCTCTGGTGGGAGTAGGAGGCCCAGCCTTGCTTCTGGAGAGCTGCTGCTGGATTTGAACCACCACCCCAGTGGGTCATAGTCCTGCACTCAACCTCTACGCCACCAGGGCTCAGCCCCAACAAAGTATCTTCAACATTTCAGGCAGGTTCTAAGTTCTTAGTATATAGTATTTCCTTTTCTGTTCATAGGATACCATTAAACTAGCATTATTATTCCTCCCATTTTAAAGACAAAAAATTGAAGGACACAAAGATTCAATAAATTTCTACACGTCAAATACAATGAATATAAAAATGGGCTCATGGATAGCAATGATTGTGAAGAAGGTGCGGGGCTGGTGATGTTTCTTCTTCTTGTACATAGGGTTGAATCAAGACAGAATGTGATAGCACTTGACTACAACAAATCCAGTCTACATTCTGCTACTATTTGGAAATAATAAACAATGTAAACAGCATTAAAAAAGATGCTTGGCTTCTTTGGTGCATTTGTATGAATGTATTCAATGAATAAATATTCTTTGATGCTTCAACTGTGCCTTAACCTGCTTATTTTGGTGAAAATAACCAAAACAAAATATATAACAGCTAATAAATTTGTTCAACCATGAAGCAGAACTGTCAAATATTACTTCTTAATGGCATAGACTATTTTTAAATATTATTTTAAAAAGCTTCAGAAATTTTATATCTTTTAATATTAGATCCATTAGAATATTGGTCCATTCAGATTTAGTAGCATTATTATTATATACATTTGAAAAATATTAGTATTATGTGATCTCTTTCTTTCTTTCTTTCTTTCTTTCTTTCTTTCTTTCTTTCTTTCTTTGTCTGACAATTCCTATATTTCTGTGAGTCTGGAATTATTGCAGGGAATCCACTCATAAAAATGATTGAAGCAAATAGCATGGTGACAGGACACAAATGGCCTCATCTGGCATTCAAATTGTATGAAGCAAGGTCAGACACTTTATCCTTCTTTAATTATTCTGACACCAGCCACTCCTTGCATCACATTCTGGGTCTATATTAGTTTCTATACTTGTAGATCATATAGAACTCACAACAGTTCTTATAATCATGGAGTTCATTAGGGAAAGTGAATAGGTTACAACAAACCAGGATCAATAAAGAAAAAATCATGGGTCCACAGCAACACCTCCTCTTAGTCAGCAGTCAAGCTTCTCTTTGGCTCATAGCTTCTCAGCTATGTCCTTTCTTGACATTTGCCACTATGGACCAGAAATCCCACCTATTGCTCAAACTCACAGTCCTATAGTCTTAGTACCACTCCTCTGTTCTTTCTCAGAGCATCCTTGCCTTGCCCATTAGTCTTGGCCTGATCCCTGAGCTATGTCCCGTAGTCTCTGTACCAGAGTCTCTGGTGCTTCTGATCTCTGCCTCCACTGTTTGAAAGACAGAGAGAGAGAGAGAAAGAGAGAAAGAGAGAGAGAGAGAGAGAGAGAGAGAGAGAGAGAGAGAGAGAGAGATGATAGATAGATAGATAGAGAGACACACACACAGAGAGACACAGAGAGAGAGACAGAGAGAGATCTCAAATATGCTCTTCTGATGGACCTAGGGATTCCTCTGTGTCTTAAATGCCTATTATACTCAGAGAAATGACTTTGAATGGTATCATTTTGTCTTTTAGAAAATAATAACTCTGAGGAAATAAAGGGACTGACTTGATTCATACTCTGTATTAGTCTGGGTAGACTAGATAAACAAATTCATAAACATGCATATGAATATAAGGGAGAGATTTATATACAAGAGGAACGGAACACTGAGAAAACATCCCATTCCAATCCAGTCTCAGGCCACAAGTCTGATATTAGCCCATATGTCTGATGCCAGTCTATAAAGTCTTCTTCAGATTCATGCAATCGCTGAACAGTGAGTGCAGTCTTGTGTATCCATGGTGGTAGAAGCATCTTAGTGCTGGCAGGAGCCTCTCTGTAGTTTTGCAACCATCTCAGGAGTGTCTATGTGATTTTTCTGGCTTCAGAGGTCTGATTCCATCAGGGTGAACCCATGTTTCTTCTCCTCCAGCTCCTCCAGTTTCCAGGACTCAGAGTCTATCAGCATGCTGCAGTGTTGTCTTGTCAATAGACCATCTCTATGAGACCGACTCCTAATTATCTCATCTCCAATCATCAAATGCCATGAGATTTCCCAGAATTCTCAGGAGAAAGTCATGCTACACAGAGGTCTCATTGGTTATCTCCAGATTGACAGGCTAGACTCTACCCCTGCACCTTTAATTAAATTGGCACCAAAGTACATGACTGCTACACACTATCTACTAAATTTAGGACTCAATTCCATAATAATCCTGTCTTATTGTAAAAGACTACACTGCAACTGGGAATATGGCCACAGGATCAGAGTTCAGAATAATAATACATCATTGAGAATTATGGGTAGAAGGATCATATACTACATCGCATAATGAAAAAGTTAATTTAAAAAGATCTTAGCACTTGAACATATGTTCTCAGGACAAAAATAAGATCAGTACATATAAAATAGGAAGCCTAAATGTGAAAGCCATTGTTTAGCACCACAAGTCATACCTGTAAAATTTTGTAGAAGAAGGCAGTCTTATCTTTTTTCCCCATTGAGTTGATGGTGGGTTTAAGCCACTCTCCTTTTTGTTAGTAATTTAATGCTTAGCTCATAGCACCATAAGCAACATGGCCACTATGATAGAGTCTATTTTGACTCACGCTGCTGTTGTTACGTGCCAACTGTTGCTAGGTGTTGGTGGCCACTCATACCAACACTGCACAACAGAATTAAGCACGACCCTGTCCTAAGCCATCCTCAGAACTGGGCTTACATTTCAGCTGACGGTTGTAGCTGGTAGGTCAATCTATCTCGTCAAAGATCTTCTTCTTCTGTCTCACGGTTCCTTCATTTTATCAAACATGATGTCCTCTAGATGAGCTAAAGTATGTGAGACTAAGTGTAGCCATGTTTGTCTCTAAGGATCGTTCTACTTCGTCAATCTATCTTGTCAAAGATCTTCTTCTGTCTCACGGTTCCTTCATTTTATCAAACATGATGTCCTCTAGATGAGCTAAAGTATGTGAGACTAAGTCTAGCCATGCTTGTCTCTAAGGATCGTTCTACTTCTAAGGACTGTCTACTTCTAAGAAAGTCCTTTATGCTCTTTGACAATTTGTGTTACTTTCAATATTGTTCTTGAACACCATCATTCAACTATGCATTAATTCTTCTTCTGTCTTCCTTTTTCAGGGAGCAATTATTGAAAGCATATGAAGCTATTGAAAATACCATGCTTTGGGTGATGTACACTTTTGTCCCCAAAGTAACACTCTTGCTTTCCAGCAATCAAAAGAGGTCTGTGTATCAGATGTACCCAAGCCAACGTGGCTGCTCTCCTGACCGTTGCTTCCATAAACATCGATTGTGGATCCAACCAAGATAACATCCTTGGAAATTGCAAATATTTCTCTGTTTATCATGATGGCTGTTCTCATTGTGAGGACTCTTCTTTTCTTTACATTGTGTGGTAATCCATTATGAAAGCTAAATCATTAGCTATCAGCAGCAAATACTCCACATCTTCATTTTATGCAGGTAAGTGTGCATCATTTGCATATCACCAGATATTAGATTTTCTCCAATCATGCAAGCCATGTTCTATGATTATTTGCTCACACAGCTTGACTTCATATGATGAGAAGGTACAACTCTACCTTTCTTAATTTTAAAGCATGCCATATTTCCTTGCTCTATTTGTGCAGTGGTCTTTTGATATATATGAATATATAGTCATATATATGACTATATATTCATATATATATGTATGATACACTCCCCATCCCCACACAATGGAATTTTTTTCAAAGTTATACAATTGATTTTTTTAACAAAACAATTTTATCATGCTAAAGTACCCTCTATTATATTTAATACATTTGTTAAATCTGCAATCCCTTTTTATCTCATTTCTTTGGATGGCTGAGAGCACCTCCCCTTTTATACACATCTTCTATGTGACCAAATTGCCATCCTTTCCTGTCTGTGTTTATTTGCAGAAACAAAAAGTGGTCACAAGGAGCGACGTCAGGTGAGTCAGATTCATGGGCCAAGAGAGGCATGCTGTTTTTCCCCCCCAAGTAATAGCAGAGCACTAAGATGGGTACTTGAGCAGGTTCACTTCTGTGGAGGCAAAACCAGTCTCCTTTCTGTCAGAAATCAGGCCTTTCTAGTCATACACCTGAATCTCTGGTAGAAAGCTTGATTAACAGTCTAACCTGAGGTGAACCAAATCCACTTGCACTATGATTCTACATTTTGGTCCATTTGGGAAGCTGACAGATGTCCAGAATGAGGGTTGTCATCAATCAACAGTTCACCTTTCAGAAAAGAGAAAACCACTCATACACCTGAGTTTATCCCATAACACTGTCCTTGTAAGTTGTGTTAAACATCACAACAGTTTCTGCAGCATTTTTCCCAAGAAGAAAACAAAAACTTAAAGCTGGACGTTGTTCTCTTAAATAGGCTATCACAATAACAATGAGGTTTAAGCAAACTGCTTTGGTGGAAAAATTGACTATTACCAGATGTTTTTGAAATTCAGGTAGGATATACTCAAGGTGATATTCAGGTTCTTTGGAACTTCTTTTATTCACATTGACCCTGAACTTACATAGGAGTAATTGACCATCTGTTATCCAGTCAGCCATTGGCCTGATTCTAGCTGCTGATCTTGAGATTCTCTGTTGAATTTTCCCACCAATATAATCAATTTGATTTCTGTGTATTCTATCTTTAGGACTACAAGTGTATAGCCACCTTTTGTGCTTTTGAAAAATGTATTTGGGATGGATAAGTTGTTGGTCTTGCAAAAATCTATCATGCAATCTCCAGCTTCATTTCTATCCTGGACCTTATTTTCCAGCTACTATCCTTTCCTCTTTGTTTCCAAGTTTTGCATTCTGAACACCAACAATTGTCGACATATTTTGATGGTATGTTTGATCAATTTCAGACTGAGAATGTTGGTTGAAGTCTTCAATTTCTGAATCATTAACTTCACTCTGCAGCATATAAATTTGAGTCATCTTTGATATTGACTGGATTTCTTTGTTTGTGGACAGATATTCTATTACAGAGAGCATACATAACACCTCAAAATATTCTTCAAATGTTCTTTTAGATGACGAATGTGATGATATTCCTCTTGAATATGTCATTCTTGACATAGTAAACCAGATATTTTTCTGATTCAATTTGGCCCATTTCAATAAATTTCTGCTCACTTTTCCATTTCATAATTGTTATTTTCTAAGTTCCAATTGTTAATTTATGTCTATAGCTGATAACATCTTATTTTGAGTAATAGCACACCAGCAAATAAAGACCTTAAAACTTGACTCCAGCCAGATTTTTTCATTATGGTCAAAACAACTTGAGACTCTTGCTCTTCATCATATTTTCAGTGTCTTCTGATCGGAGCACCTCATATTCTGGTAATATCGCTGATAATGTTTTGCTGTATTGATAAGTTTCTGTATTGATAATCTGAGATCATTTGCATGCCATCTATCCATTGTGCTTAAAAAGATAAGTCATCTGAAGAGGGCAGCCTATTATTTCTTTGTAGCCTGTTCTTAGTCTGGAAGTTCTGCTGAAACTGTTCTCTTTGGTTGACCTTGCTGGCATTAGAAATACAAGTGATTTAGCTTCTGACATCACAGTAACACAGAAGCAGCCACAGTATAACAAACTAACATGTGAGTTGTTGATTTTGACTCATTTTAACTCTAAATACTGTCTTAAGTTTGTATATGGCAAAGAAGTAAACAATGTAATCTTTACCCATCAAAGAGTTGACAAGTTTGAACCATGAACTCTCTGGTTGGTAGTGCAATGCTGAACCCATAGTGCCATAACAATACACATATGGTAGTCACGTTGATTTCAACCCACGCACAACCAATATAGGGTTCTTAGAAATGTAAATATTTGGGGGATCATTGATCTTTATCTTTTTCCTGTGGAAGAGCCAGTGGGTTTTAACTGTTCGCTTTGAGGTTGGCAGCCCACCCTGTAGAGATTTATTTATGGCACTTTTAGTTACAATGACTGTTTGTTACTCTCACCAAATAAGTTTTTCCAGATGGATCTGGGTAAGAAGCCAGATCCTATGATTCAGTGGTTAGAGACTCTTGCCAGGATTAATTCTAATTATTGTCCCACTAGAAATAAAATGAACCTGCTTGGAAGTGTTGAATCTGATCTTATTGCTATTGAGAGAGAATAACCAGGAATGGAGAGCATCTCTTGAATCCTACATATCACTTGCCTCTCTCAATCAAACCTCTGCTTCTGGGTACTTGAAATGTGCCCTATTATGTCAGTTTGAGGAGACTAGAGAAACAAATTCATAGACACTCATATGTACATAAGAAAGAAGTTTATATGTAAGTACAATTGAATATTGAGAAAACATGCCAGCCAGGTCCAAATCAAATCTGGAAGTCCAATATTCACTCATATGCCTTATGCAAATTGAGGATGTAGGATTGTATAGATAAGAACTGGAAACACAGGGAATATTGGACAGATGATCCCTTCAGGAGTGATACTGAGAATGGGAGTGGTGATACTGGGAATGTGGAAGGAAGGCAAGGTAGAAAGGTAGAACTGACTACAAGAATCTATATATGACCTTTCTCTGGGGGATGGACAACAGAAAAGTGGGTTAAGGGAGATGTCAGACAGTGATGATATGACAAAATAATAATTTAAAAATTATCGAGTGTTCAAGAGGGAGTGGGGGCAGGGATGGAGGGATAAATAGGAGTTGATGCCAAGGGCTCAAGTAGAAAGCAGATGTTTTGAGAATGATGATGGCAACAAATGTACAAATGTGTTTGAAACAATAGATGTAAATGTGGACTGTTGTAAGAGTTGTACGAGCCCCAATAAAATGATTAAAAATAAATAAAAAAATTTAAAAGTCATCTTCAACCTCATGAAGCACATGCAATGATGCTGGACACAAGAAGATCACAGGAAATCTTGTAGGGCCAGAGATGGTGTAAGCATCTCAGCACTGGCAGTGGTCACTACATGGCTTCTTCAGTTCCACAAGTTGGGTTGCTACAGGATAGGTTCATGTGGCTTCTCCAGCTCCAAGGACATAGTGCCATGTGTCTTTTCAGTAGAGCATCTCCAAAGGAGTAAGGAGAGAGAAAATGTATCTCCCACCCAGAACGAGGAAATAACGGGGTTCCCAGAATCCTCAGGACAAGGCCATGCCCACACAGATGCCTTGTTGGCTATGACTCAATTGATGAATTAGACTCCACCCCTTCACTCTTAATCCACTCAAGTCCCAAACTGACACCAGATTATGTAACTGCTTACTACACCTATCATCTGACTTGATTTCACCAACTTCCAAAGTGATGTGGAGCAGCAAAATCCTCCACCTTGACATCTCAACTTTGGATTCGGGTTGTACCAGCACTTTCAATTCCATGAGCCATTCTCTATCCTTCTGTGAGATTTTAATGATCATCGCAACATATCGAAAAATCCTGACATGTATACTAAGAGATATACTAAGGGTAGGCGTGATGGTTAATATCAGGGATAATGATGTGGATGGTCGTTTTGAAAATCAGGACATTCTGGAAATATTTAATATCTGCCTTGTAGGGAGTCATCTCAATTTTTCTAAAGGGAATATTTCTGCATCATGCAATACATACTCTACAACACCACCAGGACTTGGTAAATGTTTCCAGGTATTACATTTGTCCTAGTGTAAGTAGGACTTACTCTGTTCCTTCATGAGCTATTTTCCCTGGGATCCCAATAGCATGGCCAATACTTTTTTGAAAAGCAATGCAGAATGAGGTATTTCCCAACTAACCTATCTTTCCCTTTCTCTCTAATTGTAAGAATCATATCTATTATTGATCTTTAAGATTTCTTTGCCAATCACTGCTTCCATTTTTTAATTCTCATCATTTTACCTATGAACATTTCTCTCACTCTCTAAGACTAAACTTGGCTTTACATTTGCTTCTTAGTAAACTAATACATCTGTATTTCACTTCTCTTTAACACATTTTAAAAATAAAATCAAGTCTAAAACAAAACTAGAAATACAGGCTATGTTTTATACCTAATGGATAAGCTATTATTATAGAACAATTTCTACTGCTGCCAAAAAAATCTCTCAAGAAGAATAACAATCATTTTGAAAATATATTACTTAGTAGATCATTAATTATACAAGATACTGAGGGAATATGCATAATTATTTTAATGCATATATAATCATTAGATTACATGTACACAGCTGTAAAATGTATCCTTAAATGTAAAAGTCTACCTTTCACGTGGATTTGGAAACAAAATATTGCCCTTTAAGATAAATTACTCAATAACGTTTTATGTGGAAGACCCATTTTGGCCACTAAATCAAAAATAAGTTCTCTAAAAGAGTGGTTGCTTTCTCCATCTCACGGATGCCTCAGGATCAAATGAAATAAAGTGAGGCTATAATGAGGTGAGGATGAATCATGAGAGAATGCTCTGGGCAATTATGTCCCTCTCTGCTCTTAGCAATATAGAAAGCCATCTCTGTATTATAGACTTATTGAGGGCAGCAAAGCAGAAGCCATCAATATTGTCTTATCCTATTCTGATATTACAAATAAAATGCCGAGTGCATGCAAATTTATATGACAGCATAATCAGGCCCACAGCTAAGAAGACATAGATAAGACATAGAGGTGTTAGAGATAGTAGTGATATATGTGTATATATGTATATATGTGTATATATATATATATATACACATATATAATTTACCTTGAAACTCACCTATTTTGAGTCAATGGTGATTCATGGTGACCCAAAAGGGCAGGGTAGAACTGCCTTTGTGTGTTTCTATGACGTGAATCTTTATGACAGTAGCAAGCTTCATCTTTTCCTCAAGGGGCAGGTGGTGGCTTCAAAATGCTGAGCTGTGGGTTAGTAGTTTAGCATTTCACCACTCTGACCCCAGTTACAGCCCATATTTAAAAGTAGCTTCCATAATTGAAAATTTAATTTTCTCATTCTACATTGTACTCATCTATAATTTCAAATCTGAAATAGATCATTTGTTATGAAATGTCATTTTAAATTGACATTATTTGTTCCTAAATCAATCCTTTGGAATATTTTTTGAAACAAATTATGGGCTCCCCACATATCTCAATACATAGCACACAAAATAGACAGGATGTTGTCTAAATGGCAATCTTGTAAAGAATCCATTTACTCAGGATGGTTGCACAGGGTTACAACTTGATTGGAAAATAAAACCTTAGACAAAAGTGCTCTTCTTGGGAGAAAGTTGTGCCATCTTCTTGAATAAACAAGTGAGTACAAAATAAACAAAATTTTGTTTTGTTTAATAGTAGGTTGCACATTTGTCAATTAAATTCAATGTATCACACTATATTTCAAACAACTTTTTAAACATCTTTCTGTAAAAGTAAATTTTTAAAGTAAAAAATATGATGAAATTATCTAATTGCCTTAATGTATCACAGTAATCATGAAACTACTACAGTTGAATTTTGAAGTACAAGAAAATTGATGAAAATTCACAAAAGTAGTCATAGTTGTCCTATGTAAAGAGAATGAGTACAAAATCAGCATGTATATATCCTTTCCCATGCCCAAAACAAAGCTTAATGTTTTTTTATATTAATGTAAAACAAATAGTAGCCTAAAGGGGTAATTATTTACTCAAATATCCATTATAATAGTAGATAAAAATTTAATTTCCTGTTTATCTTGAAATACACATGTGTGAATAATGAACTATGAAAAAGTATTAGTTTGTAGATCATCAGAAAAAATATTTATGCAGTTTTCTCAAACTTTAAATATGCCCTAAGTAGTTCAATAGCTAAGAATATTTAAACAATCATATATAAATCATTTCATATGTACATATATAATTAACATAAAGTCACAAATTATCATATATTCTTGTTCGGGTTTAATAAACTAAGTCATTTATAATAATGACTGGGGGAAATAATATTTTGAAAGAGTATCTTGAATGATGATTTATTAATAAAGCTAGCCCAGAAAACCTGTTTTCCCTCTGAAGATCCCTTTTCTTCCTTATCTTTTTGAAATTCACTAACTGTTAAATTCATGGAATTGCAAATGATAAGAGTAAATTGTCTAAAAATTGTTTTATATATCTTGGGAATGATGGTAAAGTAAGTAATAATTTTATTATTATAAAAATAGGTGAACGAGTAACACTAACATTTTCTTTCTAAAGGCACAGATATTTTTAAAGAATTTATCACTAGTTATGAAGTTGATAGTTTCTTGTAATTATAAGAAGTAAACCTACCTGCTTTAATAATGAATAATTTGACTTTGGGGGAAGAAAAATTGTGCTTTGTGCAATTACATTTAGCTAATTTAAATCCCAGAATGAATATTATTTTAATTAAATATGGAAACTTTCAACAAAATGTATACTACAACCAGTTTAAGTTTGTAAAATATAATACATTGAAAAACTCCATAACCTTTATCTTGCAACTTATCTGTTAGTTTGCAATAATGTGACAGCATGTGTGCTGTGATTCTTGAAACTTTATCACTGGTATTTCAAATGCCAGCAGGGTTTTCCAAATGTACAGGTTTCCCAGGGGCTTTCAGCCTAAGCGCAGGCCACAAAGAAGGGATTGACTCAACTCTCCACTTTGGAGAAAGATGCCACTGAAATCCTTATCTTCTGAACATTGTCATATACCGAAGGCCTCATAAGTGGAAGCAGAAGATCATTAGAAAGCATGCTCGGTTCCAAGCGCTCCAGAATTTGGCTAAGATATAGATGATTACTCAGATTGGAGTTGGACCTGGTGATGTGAGTTGGGTAAAATCTGTGGTAGTGGAGCCTTCTGAATCTCTATGTGGTGATGAGGCATGACTTAAGCTAAGGAGAAACAGCTGCAAAAATCTGCTAATGATCATTAGTTGGAATGTATGAAAAATAAATCTAGGAGTTACGGTGCATAAAGTTGTCAGTTAAAATCTGGATGGAATACAACAAAAAGAAAAGCCAGCACTTACTTACTGGTTTACATGCCTGTATTTGAAACCATAGTCAAAATATACTTGTCTCACTTATAGGTATAATTTTTCCAATTAGTACAAGTATTAATCAAGTTTACCTACCAAACACTAATGCTAAAATGAAAACTATGAAGAACTCTAACTTCTGCAGTCTGAAATTGATCAAGCCTTCAATCTAGCTAAATTGATAACTATGGCTGATTAAAACAAAAAATTTGGAGACAAGAGGAAGGAATAAAAGTTGTAAAATATGCCTATCATAATAGAAATGAAGCTGAAGGCTATATGAAATAATTTTGCTAGACCAATTGCTTCATTGCAAATAACATTTTTCAGCAATATGAATGGCCACTATGCATACAAACCTTTCCAGATAGGGTACATTGAAATCAAATTAACTAAATCTGTGAGAATAGACTATGAAGCTCAATATCAGCAGCCCAAACAGGTCAGATAGGTGCTGTGACACAGACGTACTCTTCATATGTAAGTTAATGGACAACAATATGTAATTGCTCATGTGAAAATACTATATGGACTGGTTAAAGACCAAATAAATTTATCTCAGAAGAAAGTATAACCCGAATGCTCCTTAGAAGGAAAGATTATAAACCTTTATTTTACTTACTTTGGCCTTTTTATTAAGTGATATCAATCCATTGAAAAGATCACTATGCTTGGTAAAGTAGAGAAACACGGGAAAATATGATGACCCTTCACAAGATGGATTGACACAATGGGCTCAAACGTAAGAACAATTTTGTGGATGATGTAGGGCCAGGCCAAGTTTCCTTCTACTCTACAGGTGGTTGCTGTGAGTCAGAACAGACTCAAAGGCATCTAAAAACAGCAAGAGGTTCACATTGAAATGTTAATTGAAAACAATTAAAACGGGCTGAGCCCCGGTGGCATAGTGGTTGTGCGTGGGACTGCGGCCCACTGGGACGGAGGTTCAATTCCAGCAGTGGGGTTGGTCCTCCTACTCCCACCACCGGAGAGCAGTGATGCCAAAGGGAAAAAAAAATAGAAAAAAAGAAAACAATTAAAACAACTAGAGCCAACATATGGCATTAAACATATCCCACATGAAAGTCAAGAACACCTCAAGAATAGATAGAATAGACATGATTCATTCACCATTAATGACAGAGGACTGTCAAGCTGCGTGATGACATCAAGAATAGTATACATAAAAAAAAATGATTATTAAAAAGACAGGAAATTAAGAAAAGATCTAAGTGGATGCCAGTACAGACAGTAAAACTTGCCCTTTATGGTACAGCAACTAAAGCACATGGAATAAAGGATGAAATCTAAGAACTAAATGGAAAATTACAAAGGGAAGCTCCAGAAAACAGAGTACAATCTTATAATGAAATATACAAGGGTTGGTTTTAGTAAACCAAAGAGGAAGAAAAGAAATCTTTAGCTGAGATAACTGAACAAACTTCAAGCCTTGAGAGACAATATTGAAAGATTTTTGTGGGCAAAATATTGAACAATGCAGGAAGCATCAAAAGATAAAGGAAGAACTATAGAGAGTTACATAATGAACCCGTTTACATTTAGCCAGTCATGAAGGGGGTGAAGGAAGAAGACCAAGTTGCACTAAAAGCATTAGCAAACCATGAGACCCAGGAAACTGACCAAACATTAATTGAAGTATTTCAACAAGCTTATTGAAACACTGAAAATAAAATGTGGAAGACAGATAACTTGCCAACAGAATAGAAAAGCTCCATCCTAATAACCCTTCCAAAGACAGACCTAGCAGAAATTATCAACAATATTATTAATAACTGGTACATTAATAATAGGAAGTACAGTCAGAAGGCTCCTAAGAAGTAAGCATGTTGAGATTTTTGTGTCAGCTACTTTGGACATTTTGTAAGGAGAGACCATCCCTGGAAAGGGGTATCCTGCTTGGCAGGCCAATAAAAAAGAGAAAACACTTCAACAAGATAGATTGACAATGGCTGCGTTGATCGACTCCAGCAAAGGAACTCTGGTGAGAATGACACAGGGCCTGTGGTAGACAGGGCTACTAGGAGTCACAAGCAACTTCACAAGACCTCACAGCCTCATCCTCAATTTGACACTCACGTAAAGTCGTGCTGAAGACAATTCAACAATGGTTGCACCAGTCTATCTACAGGGAGCGGACAGATTCAGAAGAGGATTTTGAAAGAAGAATATTATGGTTGACATTAGATGGATCATGGTTGAAAGCACAGAATACCAGAAATAAGTTTACTAGGGCTTTTTTAACTTCAAAGATTTTGACTGTGCGCATCAAAACAAACTCCGAATAGTATTGAGGAAAAGGGAATTACAGAACATGTGTTGTTATCATGTGCAAGTAAGTCATGCAGCAAGAGGAATTCATTCCAATAGAACAATGAGATACTGAGTACGTTAAAGCCAGCAGAAGAACTGGGTCAATGCCATGGAAGAAAAGCCAAATCCTCAAAACCTGACCACCAGGTAACATCACAAATGGAGAAAAGATTGAAGATGCCAAGCATTTCATCTTGCTTCAATCCGCAATTAATTCTCCTGAAACAGTATTGAAATCAAATGATGCATTGCATTTGGCAAATCTGCTGAACAAGAGCTCATTAAAGCTTTAAAGGATAAGGGGGTCACTGTCGTGACTAAGAGTACACCTAACTCCATCCGTGGCATTTCAATGATTTCCTATGCTTGCGATGGTTAGTTATAGAGGAAAGAAGACCAGGGAAGAATAGTTGTATTCTATCGAGGATGCTAGTGAAGAGCACTCAAAGTACCATGTCCTGCCTCAAAGCAAATATGTCATGAAAAACATAATCAGAATGCTTCTTAGAAGCAAGGATGGCAAGACTTTGCATGTTGGAGTTATCAGAAGAAACCAGTCATCCTTGGTAACTAGATAGGAAGCAAAACAAGAAGATGGATTAAGATGGATTGACACAGCAGCTACAATTGGTTCAAATGTAACATCAATTGTGAAAATGATGCGGGAGTGAGAAGTATTTCTATCTATTTCACATGATGTTATCCTCCATCAGAATAGATTGTGAAGCCCGACAACCACTATTTCTTCCAATTCACTGCCCCAGGGTCAATGCATCCTGCATCAACTCATTGTGGCTTTCTGAGGCTTTTCTGAGTTCAAGGGAATAGAGAATCCAGCTTTTCTACCACAATGCTGCTGAACACTGCTCCAACAGGGCTCCTGGCTTCTTGAAACACTTTTCAAAATGAGGTCCTACCCAAACATCCGCTTTCCAGGGGATCTACTAGACCTTCCAGATTCACTGCAAATGGTCAAAAGGTTCAAGTAAAAAGTGATGGTGACTTATTTTGAGATGAGGATTCCCAAGGGTTAATCTTGATACTTTTTCTAATGACAAAGTATAACAGAAGACCTTATTACAATGAAGGTTTAAGAAAATTGTATGAAATAGCCAGGCACCACCTTGTTTCTTCACCACACTTGGATAGAGCAACCATCTCTTTAGAAACCTCTTCATGAGGGGGAGCATCAAGCAGTGAGAAGTGATTGCTCTCAGATTAGAGTAGAATTAAGGGGAAGCTCAAGACCTGCTCATAGATCTATGGATTATATTTGTCTCTGGTTCACTTTGGAGACATCATTATCATTTATGATACAGAACTTCATAAACCCTCCCCCTGATTCAGATGTCTATTGATAGGGGCAGGAATCAGCTAGTATTACTTATAGAAAGTGAAACCAAGTAAGTGGATTTCTGTCTTCTTGTTTCACGTGCTAGTCATAGGTAATAAAATAGTCATAGGAAAATACATAATTAGATATTACTGAAAAACATCTTGATGGACAATATCATGATATAAATAATTGAATGCGCCTGGTCAGGGAATAATTATATAAGGCGACCTTTTTAATTAAAGCCTTTAAAATATTTTTAAAGCTTTTAAATCACCAATGGTACATTTATTTTATGCTATTTTAATAAATGTGCGAATGTTCAAACATTGACATATCAGTAAACTATAGTAGATATTCTATAAACTTTGTTGGTTACTGTTTTAAGAATGAAACCATAAAAAAAAGTGGATTGCAGAACTTACTTCTTCAATCCTGGTTTTGTTTTTCATACTACATCTTCACTCCTGGTTTTCTACGATACAGTTAAGAGTTTCTTTGCTGTAATTTTAAAATGAATCTGTTTTCTTTTTTTCACATTCACGTTAGCATGTTTTAAAGTTTCATTCTCGCTGGGACTGAATTTTACCTTACTTGACACTCTTCTGGTCACTTTCCTTGGCGGCATTTGCTGTATCATCGGGGACTCACTTTCATCTGTACTAATCCATTTTTTGTCAGCACTCACAGTTCAAAGTAGGCAAACAAGCTAGAAACCAGCCTCTGCAACGACTGAGATAATTTTATCAGTAAATCAACTTATGACAGTGTTTTTCTACATTGTATTATGATCTAGTTCATGAAGAGAAGAAGTTTTCCTATTTTCCATCTCTGACATAGAGTGAGGGCTCACATCATTTCAAACAGGTAAAATTTACCTGTTTCACAATAATAGCTTCATAGATTTTACAATAAAAAAATCCCCAACTATATTTTACCTCCAATGGTTTCCTGAACTTATTGTAGGAGCAAATTTATGAGCATGTTTATGGTTGTCTATACATTTACACAAGTTCTGCAGAGATTTTATCTCTATCAGTGTGGTCTCTTAGTCTGACCATTTAATCCTTCTTTATTATAAAGACTACAGGACGAATATGGGAGGAGTAAAAGGATTAGAATGTGAAAAAATAAGACTGGGGAATGCATTTGAGAAATAATGCTATGAGTATAACTTACTTTCCTGTCATTTTTCCACACACATAATTTAAAATTTGGAATGATTTTAAAGCAAATAATTGATAACTGTGCTCTGCTACTCTACACAAAAATTGTAATGTCTACTCCATGTGAGGCTCTTTTTTAAGACTACACTTGGAGGAAAGACAAGGATCTTAGATTTGTCACTTAAGGTAAAATAGTCATTCATAACTCACATTAAATGCTTTGCTATAACTTTAGGCAAGAACATACCTCTACCATCACTATCTGACCTTGAGAATATTCTACAAATGATTTGAATTAATTGAAGTTAGTATAACCAATATAACCAAACAACCAAAGATGTTTTAATAATACAGCAGGAATTAATAAAATGAAAATCACTTTACATAAATAATAATAAGATCATAAATAGCAATACATGCAATTAAAATATATTGAATATCTTTTATCTAAAACACTGCTTTAAGCATTTAATACACATTAATTCTTTAATCCTCTCAACTATTATTTGACTTAAATAATGATACTAGCTTCACTTCATAGATAAATAAATTAAGACAGAGAGATTTAAATAATAGGCTCATGTATATGCATTAATCAAGTAATTGGATCCAATATTCAAATAGGAACAATCATCTTTCATAAACTTCTCTCCTATCCATTTTACTCCACTATGATATTTCATATGAAATCAGCCCCTTTTGAAGGAAACTAAGAAAATTCAATATCGAACCTTTAGGGATGGAGTTAATTTCATTCCCATGTAATCCCTTTAAATTCTAGAGCCTCCAAAGGGCATCAGGTTTATTCATGAGATTCCAAAGGAATCATTCTAAAGCCATTGCTACTCGCCACTCCCAACGAGAACATAAAGACATAGGCACTATGTTCCATGGATAGAAGCAGGATCTTTGAATTAGGTTTAACAAATGGAAATTAGGTTTAACAAATGTCAAGCTGACAAGACATTCTTGGGTGAATGTCCTCGGAGTACAATATTATATGAGGAGACTTCAAAAATGTAGTGGAAAAATTGTACTGTCTTTATACGTTCTGTGATCTTTTGGAAGTCCCATGAAATGTTAACCATATTCAAGGGTAATTAAAAAAAAAACTCATGATGAAATTGCAATAGTTTTTAATCCCATTTTCTCGGAATTTTTGAAGACTCCTTGTAGAAGCATCACTGTGACTTTGCCTTTTGCAAAAGACTGGTGGCATAGTGGTGACTCAGGTCTGAAATTCTCAAGGGTGCAGTTGGAAGCCACCTGCCAGTTCCATATGAGATAGATGCTTCCTGTCATTCTCTTAAACAGTCATGATTTTGGAAACTCACTGGGGCAGTTCTACTCTATCACATAGGGTCACTTATGAGGTAGCATCTTTTGGATGGCAGAGAGTTGGTTTTTGTTTCCCATCTCACTACTAACGAATGCGTGAATAGCAGAGTGAGAAGTGCCTGAAACTTAATAGGGGGTACTAAAAAAACAAAACAAAAGAACACCACATTTTTTCAAAGCTATATGTTTAATTTTTTATACAAAACCTTCCTACCTTCAAAGTACTTGCCATTTGACTTAATACATTTGTCAAATCTGTGATTCCATTGTTTGAGTAGCTGACAGCACTTCTCTCTTTATTTCTTCACCTCTCATTTGTTGTCAAATCACTGTCCTTTCATGTCCCTTCTCATTAGCAGAAACAAAAAGAAGTCACAGGTGTGCAGTCAGGTGCATGAGACGAGAAGCATGCTGTTTATTGCCCCAAACTGAGATGGTCCCATGAGCAGAAGCATTGGCATAGTGGAAAAACCATTTCCCGGTCTGCCACAAATCAGGCCTTTTTTGTGACACACTGTTATGCCATGCTTTTAGAACCTTTAAATAGAAACATTGATTAACAATCTTACCTGGTATTCCAAATGCACTATGAGTGCATATTTTCATGAATTCGGGAAGTTGACAGATGTCCAGAATGAGGTTTATCATCAATCGATATTTCCCCTCTTTTGAAGTGACAAAACCCTGGTACACGAACTTGTTTTTCTCATAGTGCCATCCTTGTAAGCTGCGTTCAACATCGTAACAGTTTCTGTTGCATTTTTTGCAGAGCAGGAAACAAAATTCCTTAGCTGCACACTGTTCTCTTAAACTGGTCATCGTGAAAAATGAGGTCAAGAGAAACTGCTTTTAATGACAAATTATATATAAGCAGAGAGAATTTTCCCAGAGGAGACCCATGGGTCCATTAACTCAGAGCGTGTTGCTGGAGGCTCGCCTAGTGGGAAAATTGCACACTACAAAAGCTCTACTCTACCCAGTGCAATTTCTTTTTTTAGTGGGGGGATCCTCTTGCATGTAAAATGCATAGCAACATGCC